>JBBPDB010000039.1:12549594-12565676 GCA_037974465.1 Brachypetersius altus
CTACTCCTATGTTGATAAGAGTATTAAAAACAGTATATTTAGTACAGACTTAAAGGTGCGATTAATCGCGAGTTAACAATGGCAAACATGAGATTAATCGCGATTAAATATTTTAATCTACTGACAGCCTTAATATATATATATATATATCACACAGTCATAAAAAACGTTTATTTTCAGGGAAATCATTCGTCTATACCTTTGAAATAGACCATTATATATCACCTAGGAAAATACGCAAATCAAGAAACAACCACATACCCACAGAACCGTCAGAATCTACAAAACAATGCATTTTTCTGCAATGATAAATAATCAAACCACTCTTCGAATGTTCACACTTCATATTAAATATCAGGATTTGGCCGGCGAAGCCAGAGGCAAGCTTGAAGGCCCCAGAGGAACTCCAGATTCAACAGCCTTTATGACCACATTGGTTTCTGGATTACACAAATGTCAAATATCTTGACCGTTAAGAGAGGAGACTGTGCAAACAAATGCCATTGCAGAAAACGTCTCCAGAGCACCTTATTTTCTTTAACAGTCCATATGTTTAGGCATTGCACTATGTGGCTTTCTATTCTCTCTCTTTCTCTCTCTGAAATAAGATATCTGCTAAAACAAATATCTGTGAAACAAATCCAACCAGTGGTAAATGGTTTAGCAAGTGTTATTAAGGTCACTGTAATTAAAACTAGATGTTAAGTCTGATGTAAAGTCAGGGGCTCGATGCAGTGACGGCCACAAGGAAGTGGAAACAGATGTGCTATAGCTGTATCCCATCAAGACAAATGATATATGGTGACCCATAATATAGTGCAGCAGCAGCCAGCAACTCTACTTTGGTTTACTTTGTCCTGACGTACTCCAGCTAAGGTGGCACTAGACGTTTAAGTCGAAACAAGATTACCGCGGTACTGTGAGAAGGAATGCATACACATTGCCTCTTTAAAATAAAGGCGCCAGAAAGGGTTCTTTGTGTGAGGCCACAGAACCTTTTTTGGTTCCCTAAAGAACCTTTCAAAAGACTGTTCCTTAGAGAGGCATTTTTGTTAATAAAATATGAAGAACATTTTTTTTTAAATATTAAAGAACCAGCACGTAATATAAAGGTTCTTGGTACAGCCCTTAAATCTTGATGTAATGTGGAGGTTCTATGTCCTTTCAAAGCTTCCTCAGATTCACACCTCATTTACATAAATAGTTATTATATCCACCACTCATTGGAAGGTTCTTTGGAAGAATCTAAAGTGTTTAGAAATGCATTGCTCCGAAGAACCACATTTGTAAATGAAGTATGAAGAACTTTAAAAAAAAAAATTAAGAACATCCACATAATGTAAAGGTTAATGGGACAACTCTTAAATCTTTGTCATGTGGAGGTTCTATTTCCTTTCAAAGGTTCCTCAGATTTATGAAGTAGTTCTTTAATCATCTACCCACTGAAAGGTTCCTTACAATAATCTAAAGTGGTTTTTAATGGCATTGCTCCAAAGAACCACTTTTGGCTTTGTTTTTAAGAGTAGCCATGGTTGTGGCCTCACTTGCTTGTAAAAAAAAAGCCAACAAGCATCATTTGAAATGTGTATCTCACTCCTCAACAGACAAATGTAAGTCTAAAAGATAATCATATTTGTGGAAAATTAGCAAATGCTACACTGAGCCACATCACTGAAGCAAACTTTACACGTGCAAACCCTCTAAAACCACATTGTAAACAAATACTGTCTCAGAGCCATTACCTCATTGGAGTGCCTTAATGTTCTTGTCTAAACAACGTAATGGACCTGGTTTAAACAGTTAAGTATCTTGTGCTTAAACCCCTTGTGTTGTTTATACAAGCCGCTAGAAATGAAAGATACGACTTCCTTGAAAATTTGTTTGTAAATTTGTCTTAACAAGAACGCAATGAATGTGATATATACACATAAAAGCGAAAATGCTGTGATCCTTAATGTAACTCTGGGAAGTGCTGATTAAAATTCAGTATCACTGTATTTTCCAACATTATCACATTGTGCGAAGATATTTCAGTTTGAATGAATAAAATCATTAAACACTTGCTTCTTCTGCTATGCTCTATTCTCAAAGAATCTCTCACAAAGCTGGGTTTGTTTCGGCAGAATTGCTCTGTTTTCTTCTTCAAATGATGCCAAAAGGAAGCACACGCATTGGTGGCAAAGTTTAAAGGTTCACATCTTACATTTTTGCATTTTATTGTTTTCCGCATAAGGCCCACTTGTGATTTTTATGGGTTTATGTACCAATAACAGTCCTAATTTATTTCCAAATTGTTTTTTCCTAACTCTTTTTATCCCTTAAAATTAAACAGGCTGTTTCTATTACTGGGGCTTTAAGTGTGATATATATATATGCCATGGTCCTTTGACTAGCCCTTATGCTTCAGCGCTAATATTTCCGGGTACGGCTGGACACTTTGATATATCGTTACGTGCAGAATTTAAAACAAATGCGAGAATTCTCCCATAAGGATAAATTAGTTCCGAGAGGTACAGAGAAGTGTTTTAATGCTTGGCCAACCTCTCAACTGTCTTCACCTGGGTTTGTGAGAATTCAAAGAGGCGGCGCTCATTATCTAACACTTAAAATAACTTCTGAAGAATGGCAAAAACTTTGGAATTTGATTAGAAATGAACACACCCCCCCCCCCCACCCAACCATGATGCAGCAAGAAAGGTGTCTCACCTCCGTAATGGAGGAACAGCTAATCAATAGTTTTATATTAATTAAGGCGAATGCTATAATAAGAGGAGAGGAAAAAGTGAAAAGTCCCCTCAGAGGTCAATAATCTTATGAAACACATAATTGCCTGCATTTATAATTGAGAGGGTGAAAAAAAATTCTTTCATGGACATGCATAATTGTGAATGCGCTATCCCCAATCCAGCAGTGTATTCTTATTAATTCTCCTAATTTAAAAGGAACTTATTTGGGTGCATATAAAGGAGTGCAATTATTAAAGTTTTTAAATACATATAGCTTATTTCCATAAAACATTATTGTTCTAAATATATTCAAACGAGTGTTCAGCAAGGCATAAAGTGGGCAAAATTAATGCACAGCTTTAGTTGCTTAAACTAATCTGAACTACACTTATTTGGTCTTGTGAGACGCTAGAGCAAGTGAAGCAAAAAAAAAAAGAATGGAAAAAAACTGAATCTGGTGATTGCGTTGTTGCAATATTTTGTATTTACTTTAATCACAGTCCAGCACTGGGGC
The DNA here is from genome assembly GCA_037974465.1 of Brachypetersius altus. Classification (NCBI taxonomy): domain Eukaryota; kingdom Metazoa; phylum Chordata; class Actinopteri; order Characiformes; family Alestidae; genus Brachypetersius; species Brachypetersius altus. The sequence goes on from JBBPDB010000039.1 coordinate 12,552,835, forward strand.
CTCCAAGTGATGAAGACTGTATGGTGCTCTGTAGGCTACTTACTTTGGAGGGCTGTATGAAAGGTGCATGTATAATGTAATGTTGTTTTCAGAGAAAACCATCTTTTTCATCTTTTTAACTAGAAGACATCTATCACTTACATATACTATATATATATAGATATAGTATATCGAGATATGAGGGTGTAAAGCTCATGTGAATATGCTGAATCAATTTGTGGATCAATAGCTATGAATCAGTCCCACATATTAGCTCATACAGCTTCATCCACCATAGGTTTAATGCTAGCAGATTCATGTATGCAATTATGGCAGCAAAAGTGCCTGTTCTTCGTACAGACACCCAGTGATCTGCATCAAAGGCCTTGATCTTACACCACTCTTATCCAGTTTCAAGCATATCTGATTTCAAAAACTATGGCTCAGGGAAGTCTTCGATCAGATCATTCTGTTTTGCCATGCTTTTGTAAGAACAGAAATTACGATACCTGACACACAATCTGAGCCTTCCACATGAGCATTCTTCACCTGGCGTCGCGCCTCAGCCAGGCAGCGTCTTAGCAGCTGTCCTCTGGTGCTTTTCTGGGAACCCAAGCACCGCTTACTTTAACACCTCAGACAAAGAGCGAGAGAGACAGAGACACAGTAAGAGAGAGAGAGAGAGAGAGAGAAAGAGAGAGAGATGGAAAGAGAAAAAAACAATTCCACAGCAAGACAACTAACTGGCATTTGATTCATTTGAAGATTTGCCCCTAAAATACCACCTACCAGCCAGCATGTTGTAAACACAGCCAGAGGATATAACTCGAGCAAAAGGAGAATGACCTCTGTATGGTTCTGAGCCCAAAATCATACGGACCTTCTATTTTCCCACAAAAGACATCCCTGCTGCTCGGGCTTCACAGTCGCCACACCGGCTCCATTAGGGAGATTGGATTATAGGAGCTGCTCACTGTGCACTGGAGCCTTCGGTTCACCCAGTCTGATTTTAATGTTAATTCTGCTATTGTAAAATGACAATGGACACAATGCACAAGAGATACCCTTGTCAACAAAATCCCAAATAGCGACGTGCGCTAACAGACTCCTCTTTAGAATGGAAATAATCCCCAACTGGAATCTTGCACCCATTTCCCTGTCAAACTTTGTTAACCCATACAATGCGCAGGAGAGAACCAAGCATGCATTTTTGCTTACAGCCTGGTGAAAACCACAGATACTGCTCTACTATAACAGACAACAATGTCCGAAACCCAAGTGCTTCAAAAAGATAGGGCTGGTGAGCGTTTCCCTATCATAAACCCATATCTATGGCATTTCCTACACTTTTGTTGACCTGTTTGATGGCACTCCCCTCAGTATAAGGCTCTGTAAGGCTACAGTGTAAGCTACTTGATCGAGGTCCGCCCCTAGAGAGGGCCTGTTCATTTAGAAGCTGATGTGTGAAACAGTGGGACTTCTACTACATGACCAAGCAGCAGGAATTGAATGCAGAACCTGAATAAACAAAGCCGGCATCTGGCATTTGAAGCAATTAGCATATGTTTTTCCAAAGGTTGAGCACGTCATTCATAAATGTTAGGAAGCAGTGAAAGGCATCTCAAAAAAGCATTGCTCCCGCATCTCTTGGGCGGGCGTGCAGGCCCACTGACGGCAAAATGCAGTGCAGAAAGACGCTCGTGATGTCAGCACTCACCTCCGCATCCCTTATTGGTTGAAATTCTTCTATATGTAGGGCACCAATCATATGGCAGATGCAGCAAAGAAAGCGTCCAATTGCATCACTCCCCACAGCCCAAGAGAAATTTCTGAGCTGAATTTTTATATTAACGCTAGTAGTGCTGAATCCCCCCTCCCTCCCTCCCCGTCAAATCGGGGGACTGTAGACAGACCTTTTGAAATGTGTATTGCCTTGAGTATATTATTCCACTCCTTCACCAAACAGCTTTCAAAATGAAATCATTCTCCCGAGTTTCATCCACAGATTCGATGGAGTTCACCATTGCCTCATAATCTGTCCAGCTAATAAAATATTTGATATTGCTGAGATGTAAAATAATTGCAAATTAGTGTACAGCTATGGGCTAAATAACGACAGCCCTTTCTTCCGTTTCCCAGTTTCCCGTTTCTTTCTAAAGCAACATCAATCTTGAATATACATGAGTACTTGAATATGCAGCTTCTTCACAGGTTAAAATTAAATAATAAAACATGGCTCAGTATTCAGTACACCAGTGTATTGTCCCCTTCCTATTCCAAACTCTTGCAGTCCTGTGAGGTTTTTTTAGTTTCCAGAATTCCACTTTCCTCTGTCAGTCAACAATATAAGCATCATCTTCAGATCTTCCAATGAATGACTAGTAGTTTCTTAGTATTTAGTGTGTTGGACCATTTTCATTGGCTATTCAATGCTATAATGAGCCATTCAGCAAATATAAAGTGAGCTACACTTTTATCCACACAGTCAGTCGCAGCACTTTGATGCTTTTTCTCAGTTTCCAACTTTTCTATTGTCCATCAGTTAGCAATATGGACATTCATTTCAGGTTTTATAAATGAAACAGGCTTAATGTTATGTATAAATAAATAAACTGACTAATTAAAAATGTGATATAACATATCAGTGAATACAGACTGCTACGCATTTGGCACAGTGACTATTATTTCCTTAATTTACAAATTTTTATTACCTTAAATAGCATTTGGCACGCATTTACTTACATGTTTAGATTCATTTCAGACACTTTGACCCTGTACATTTTCAGGGTTTGTACTACTGCATCTGTCATCAACGTGGCAGGAAAATTAACTAAATTCCTCATTCGTTGCTTCTTTTCCAAAACTTTAATGAGCAATTTTGCATACATCAAGCAGCTACACTTCACCTAACTATCCAGTTGCCATAATTACTCTGATGAAATAAGCCGAGTTGCCCTGTTCTGCGAAGATATTCTCTGGTCACTGGCCACTGGACAGTCTTGTTGAAAGGCTTGGTTGCACCTCTGAGTGACTGCTTGTCAGCGGAGCACTCTGGTTTCAGACAGAAGCCAGGCTCAGGTGACTGGAAGCCCATACGATCATGAAGCCTCCACACAGATCCCTGGAGTCCAGCCACTTTTCCCCGCCATCATTCAACTGTAGAATGGCTCTGCCCTCTCTCAATAACTGCGCTCTCGTTTCTTCAGGCGGTCGCCCGGGCCCGACCTTATTCATCACGCCACGCAATTAGATCAAGAGGCCATGTCCCTGAATGTTTAGGCGTGAACTAATAGACTATTGTCCTGCTGTCAAGATTCACTCATCAAAAATTGTGATTATAACAATGGGTCAGTGTAGCAGCCCCTGTTATGTGCAATGTCAATGGCCCAAATAAAGACACTCATTCACAACCCCATTCATTTTACTTTATCTTTCTCCTGTATTATTAACTCTTCGCAGTATCTTGGTATAATGGTATAATATTGTTAGCATAGTTACCAAATGCTCCTTGCCACTTGATTAGAGATCATATGATGTGTTCAAATTGCACATAATGGTCTATGAATGTACATAATTAGCACACACTTTACTACACTTCCACCTTACACTTTACAACTTGAAGACATCCAAAAATAGAAAGGCATGCCATAGCAGAAGCGGCGTGGGTAGATATGGGATGAGGGTGCATGACACCATTTTAGCCCTCAATTGATCAGTCACACTCGCATCTCTCTGAATGTGGAACGGTTTTCCATTCCACTTCCATCCTCCCCAGGCAAGGAACCCTTCAAAACACAACGCACTTGTTTGAGAAACGTAGAAGACTTCAAGAAGATTCTGTGATCTGCACGTCATATACATGAAGCAATATTCAGTGAGTAATGGTTTAAATATCAAGCCGGTGCGAAATCCGAACAGGCCTGTGAAACAGCGCAGCTCGGTGTTATAAAGCGGTGAAACAAAGTGCGGCATGATCTCATGGTGTTATTTTAAGAGCAGTGTTGTGAAAGCACAAGAAAATTTTTTTAGAAGTAATTAAACTCAGGGAAAAATGTGGAGATATTTTATTCAGTTGGAATAAAATATTTTGTATACATATAGCTAGCTAGCTAAACAAATAAATAAATAAACACATATATACATACACATACAAATATATACATACACAAACAGCCAGATAGATAGATAGATAATTCATTTGGCTATTTATTTGTTTGTTTGTTTGACCATTTATTTGATTGCTTGTTTGTTTGTTTGTTTGTTTGAAACAATAGCCATATGACAATTATCCCAAAACTAAATTTCATTGGCTGTGCCAGTGGATGAAATTAGGCCTAAATGAGCAAAAGGGCACCTTGTAGCCACTAGTGCATAATCAGCATGCTGGCATTTCTCCTGAATGTGTTCCTGCAGTCCTCCCTTACCCAGAATCTCTCTTTCAGACAGATTAGCTGGTCAGAGAGGCTAACACTCCTACACAGTAATGTTTGTCCTGCAGTCTCTCCTGAAACGACCTCAAAACCATGTTGTGATTGTTGATGTCTCACCTAAGTTCACTTGTTTTTACCCCTATCGTGTCATTTACAGAGCAAAAGCCTCTGCTTCTTTATCCTCCCGTACTTGTTTTCTCCCTTTGTCTGTGCTCATCTTTTGTTCTTGCCTATGAAAGCCTAGCAAAGCTAGCAAGGCTCTCTACGGCTGCTGCAGCAGCAGAACTTCAATCTCGGTGGATAATTATCATAAAGACAGTCTGACACTTAACTCTGCTTTTAAGACGAGGAAAGCGCAGAAAGAGAATGCAATAAAAGGCGAATTTTAAGGAGAGGCAAGAAAAAAGTGAGGCCATCCCATTTCCAGAGAACTGCCTGTGTTTATAAAAGAGCAGCGAATCAAAGCACCTGACAGAGCCACACTGTGCTAACCGCTAGCTTGCCTGCTCCCCCACTGCTTCTGAGCTGATCTTCAGAGCCTCTTCAGACACAGCAAGGAAACCACCGCCAAACAGGATTTCTTTTTTACAACAAAGACCACTTTCGAAAAGGTGTAGGGAATGTAATGCTAGTGGAATGCGCAAAATGACAGAAGCATAATGTCCAAATTCCTGTTCTTCCCCATCACATCGAGAGAAAAACACTGCTTGTTGTTACTTCGACTGTTGTTTAGATGTTAGCTCCAACATATGACCACTTGATTCCAAGGAGAGCAACCCCTGTAGATGTGTTCTAAACATGGATAGACTGGTGCTTTGTTGCTGAACCTACACTTTTACTCTCAGCAATCATTAGACCTGCATCCTTCCAAGGGTCCGGTACCGTGGGCTTACTCATAATCACTTCTGCCTGGCAGTTCTGGCATGCTGTCAGCACTGTGCTGTTTATTAGACCTCACTGAAAGCCCCTCTGCTTATTTTTTTAACACATCTTCGAATGGAACAGACTTTGATGCAGGAGCAAAACAGCGATTGCTCACTTCTTGCAAAACAAGACTAACTACAGGATATTCCCTGCACGCTTATCTTCTAACATTGTGTGCGAAGCAGCCGAGACCATGGAGACACAACAAGGACGGGGCATGAGAGCAAAACAACGAGAGAGCATTGCCCGAGTTCCTCTGAAGATGAGCATGTGAAATATTTAAATGAAAAGTGTTTGAGTTTTTTTTCTAACGCATAAGCTGATAGAAACCCCTCTCTGTTGGCACCAGACTGTCTGACACAAACTCAAATTGATTCCTAATTGAGTTTGTATGGATTTTGTATCCGGCTTTTGTTGGTTACATTAAGACCTGACTAGTCTCATTTTACTACGGCCCGTGCGGATGAAAGGCAGCTGAGATCTATGGCAGTGGCTTGCATTATGAGTATTGAAACTGTTGAAATAAAAGAGATCTCTTACGTTTCCTTGACTATTTCCCAATTGTGAGAGCATTATTGTTATTGAATCAGGAGAAATTTACAACGGCCTATGAAGAAGCACCAAACGCTGTATTACGACTCCATGATTCCAAGGCTAACCAGTCGATAAAACTACATGCTTTCATGAAACAGCTGTGTTTTCTCGTATTGCAGAAGATTCTGGTGAGATGCTGCTTCTAAGGTGTGTGAGTGCTAAGCGAATGACATTTCTGCACAGGGGAAATGCGTGTGCGGGGGGTGGAAAGCAGGGGATTGGAAGAGTAAGGGCAAACACAGATGTGCCTCCATCCTGAGGGACGTCCTGCAGCATGGGGGGGCGAATGTGGAGGCTGGAAAGGGACCAAACTGTGCTCACGCTGGGCTGCTATGGGGGGATTAGCAGTGGTGCCCCCATACATGGTGAAAGGAGCTCTGATGTGCAGGAAAGTCTGCCAGGGAGGTAAGAGTGCACAGACCACATGCACAGTTCACTCGGTCAAACGCCTGGGAGAGTCCAGTCTGCAGCAGAAGCGGTGCTGTCTGGATAAAAAGTGAATATAATGGGACAAGGTGAAAGTTTGGTCTGACTAATAAAATGGGTAGTCTTGTATGTGAGAGAGATCACAAAGAACATCATTCCCATCATCTTCCAACCTGTTATTACTAATACCCTGTGAAATGTCCTTCACTTAATAATCACCCATTCCACACTGGCAGGCTTTTTGACCACATTTGCTCTGCACCAGGGGAGATTCAGACTAATAGAGCGCATGGAGTCCAGTTCATTTTGATTTTAGAAATGTTCTCAACTCAATCTGTATGTGACCCCCTTTAGCTAATTGTGTTCGGCTATCTTTAGCATGTTTGAGTGTAAGACCATCCAAGAATTACAACAGGGCTAAAGGTGAATGTCCTATGTTTTTGTGCATCATGTAAGAAAGTCAGTAACAGAATGGTCCACACCAGTAACAGAATGGTCCACACCAGTAACAGAATGGTCCGCACCAGTAACAGAATGGTCCGCACCAGTAACAGAATGGTCTTACATTTACCAGACACTTTTATTCAAAGCTCCACCCATTCCCTAACTATGGGGGCAGTCTCCCTGGAGCAACTTGGGGTTAAGGGTCTTGCTCAGGGACCCAGTGGAGGTGTGCTGGAAGAAGGATTTGAACCGATGACAAGGGCTAGTATCCTAGCCCCTAAGCCACCACCACCCACCCTTATGCTCACCAAACTGTGAAGAAGTGGAATTGAATCAGTGTTGTGGGTATTAGCATGGCCCAGTATAAACATGACTAGAAATGACTAATAGCTGAAACACAACAGCATCCTTGTTTGAGGTTCATCAGATGGGATCACAGCAATAAAACAGGTTAAAAGACAGATGGAACACCACGGAATAATTGATTCACTCAGAGGGGAAAACAAACTGATAGTGCAAATGTTGTAAGTGCTAGGATTTCCAACTGCACCTGGTCAAGATAAGATAAGACAGAACTTAATTTATACCAAAGTTCTTTTGTTGTCAGCTTGCTCAGTGCAACAAGAAAGAACACTATTGTAACGAACGACAGTGTAACACTGACATTGCGGTGTGTAAAGATTTAGTGTGCAGTGCCAACGGTTAAGTGGTAGAATGTAGTCGAGCCCAGACCAGCAGCAATTTCTAGACATGGATTACGGTCAGTTGTGCTTGTGGACTGGATGTAACTATTATTGACTTTTTGTTTGAAAAATCATTTAAAATCACTCACACTCTTGCGTCCAATTTGCAATAATAACCTGCTCTGGCTCTTTGATTCTGAGAATCAAAAACAAATTTTTTAATGTATTTTTTTTCTGAAAATGAGATACAGATAGCATTTTAAGAACCTCCATATAATGTAAAGGGTTTGAAGCATTTTTCCCTTGTATAAGCTTAATGTTCTGAAGAGAAGGCTTGAGAAACAATGCATTCTCATGTAATTTTAATTGCTTTTAATTGCTACATCCATGCAGAAATGGACAGACGAGGGGTATTTACTCTTTACTGACTTATAGAGAAGTAGGGTTTTGAGCTTAATGGTGCAAAATGACTATAAAAATATATAAATATTTGATATTGTCAGTCGGTTAAAAGTGCAAACACCGGTTAGTGCTCCAGACTTCTCCTCAAAACCTGAAGCCATTGCATAGATTTTTTCAATTCCATCATACCTCATGTCTTAACACTCACAGATGGCTAGAAATGTAAATGTATCTAATGTCTAGAACTAGTAATTTTATCCTTTGAGTAAATAAAAGTTTACTGGCAAGATCAACAGCTTTTAAAATATAAATGTCTCAAGTGACTAAGACTTCCACAGAACTGTATGTGCCTATGTGTGCTGAGATGGCAATTATTTATAGTATGTCCGCTTTTTTCTGAAGACTGTACCACTCACCAGCAAGGAAAACTGTCCCAGGGAGAGGAAGAGGGTAGAGTTCTCATGAAAAGAGGAAAATTCTGCAGCTCGCTACAGAGACTCCAGTAGTTATATGAGTGTTGTCAGGCATTCTGTTACAGACTAGTGAGTTCGGTCTGCACTGGTAATATTCTGGAGCAACCGTGGGGCCTCCCCAGCTCCCACCACTACCGTGTAAAGAGTTCCAACAAAACATTTCAGCAGGTAAAGTTCCTGAAACGTGGTGTTTCAGCTGAATCACCAAAGCGGCTATATATCTCACAGCGGTTCTGAAACAGTGGGAGGGTTCTGCTTGTGTGCTTTATGCATTGACAGTGCATTTAGGCACTCATTTGTTTGTTAATTTGATTATTTACTTTTAGTGCAATGCCATCACAATACCCGTCCAGTGTGGGTGAGATGAGCGTTTGATGCATGCTGGATGGGCAGAAAAACAGAACCAGCAGAATGTCCAACGAGGCTGAAAGTCCACTGTAGTCTCTTTAGTTTATTAAAATATATAATTATTTGGATCAAAGGGAGGCAGACAGTTGTCAGCATTGCTCATTTAAATGTCTTTTCAGTGGGTCAGCTAAAGAGGTGAATGCAATTTAATACACTCTATAGAGACTTCAGATTCATTTTTGAACAGGCCAACATATTTAGTGTTTATTGGTCTCAGGCATTTATGTGATAAAGCGCAGAACGCTTGGTGGACTTCTGTGATGAAGAGAAATAACTGAAACACCCTGTCCTATTAATTTATAGAGGCTTAATTAGTTTTTCTGCCCTCACTTCTGGAAAATAAGATGGTAATTCCTCTGATAAAACGAGAGGAAGAAGTGTGGCATTTAACTGGGGAAATACCACACGGAGAGAGGATAATTACAGTAAAGTGTCGCAAAATAAAAAATTATGCCATGCACATAAAAAGCCCCAGCATTTTTCTTTTCCCGCCTGAATAAGTCTCTCTGACACATTCCGACCTCATGGATCACACGGAAATAATGACAATATTAGCACAAGCTAATTATCAGCACAGACTTTTGATTGTTTGAATTGTTTTGTTCTTCTCATTTTTTGATACTTGGCAGAATTATTATTATTATTATTATTATTATTATTATTATTATTATTATTATTATTATTATTGTTGTTGTTGTTGTTGTTGTTGTTGTTGTTGTTGTTGTTGTTGTCATCAGAGTGGTCATTTCTCAAAACTCATTGCATTTTATTTTCGAAACATTGAAATTATTTTTGAAATAATGATAACAATAAAAAGAAAACAACTACTATAATAATAACAATATTACTACTACTAATAATAATAACAATAATCATTCTTTTTCTTCTTATTATTATTATTGTATTTGTGTTATTATTGTTGTTATTAATAGTATTGTTGTTTTATAGTATCATACTATTTTTTATGTTTATTGTTACTATTGTTTTATTTAATTATTATTATTTAACCTCTTTTTTCCTCTGTAAAAATAGGCTATGCATATTATTTCATGTGTTATCATATGTATTAATCCAGAGACTTCAGATTGAGATGTTCAGCTTGTCTTTAACATTTAATTAAGCAGTTTTTAAAAGCAACTAAACTTTAAGATAACCCTAAATATGACCCTAACCTTAACCTTAACCTTGATCCAAACCTTCAGTCTAATGATGATAATCCACTGAGTTGCTCCGGGTAGATTGTTAATTAAAGTATTAAAGTATCAGTAGATACTTAGTAGAAACTAAAGTTTGACCAAATGGACTTTCTCACTTCACCATGGCATACATTTATATACTGTATTTGCAAATATATAAATATTTTATTAAATTATCTATTATATATATGATATAATAGATAATTACAATAAATAAAGCTTATTTGAGTGATGAGCTGTTTCAGTGTCTTAAAGAGTCATTTTAATAAATGTGTGAAGAACTTTTTATATATAACCAACCAAGATATAACCAACCTGCCTACGATGTTCTTTACCAGTTTAATGGTTCTTCAATGGAACGTTACATCATGTGGAGGTTCTTCCCAATTTGTAAAAAGGTTCTTCACTCACATTTACAACAGTGGCTTTCCAGACCATTGCACGGTCCAGTAGTTCTAGAATGCCATGACACAAAGAACCCTTCCCTTATTTTTAAGTGTGTATGATAGTTAGAATGTTAATGTTAAAAAGGTAAAAGTGCTGCAATGACATTCATGGGCAGTTTGGTGTGTTCAAAATGAAATTTTATGTTAGAGCATGTTGCATAGTAAATAATAGTACCGTCTGTACCGTACCGTTATTTTGCAAATATTACCGTGTAGGTGCTGGTATTTTGTGTTTTAAAATGAAGTTTAAATCTCTCAATAAATGTATTCCCAACCACAAATGGGTACAGATTTATACAGCAGCTTCAGAGCCAGATGAAGCGAAATGTTACAGCTGTTCGGTAAAACAGAGATGGTTAGCGTGTCTATATTTATTGCCCCTGGCTACATCCTTCAGGGGCGCCAGTGACAATGACAGAATACACACCAGCTGCAGCCATAAAAGGGCCTCTCCCAGTGCCCGGCGAGCTGCATGAGATAAGAGGCCAAACTCTAATGCCATAAAAGAAATGTCCTTTCCATGCTTCCTTTTTGTGATCAATCCGCAGAGCTATTCTTTGCCATTTTTGCTTCGCCAATCATGCTGCATCATGGAGGAAAAGGAGATGAGGAGAGGAAGCAATTTGAGAAGATCTGGAACCTGGCCAGAGTCTCCTGTTAGAGTGCTGCTGCTGGTGTTGTTCCTTTCACCGCTGCCGCTGCCGCTGCCGGGCACATCTGAGAGCAAGCAGGCACTAATTACGGTCTGAGGATCAGAGCCTTGCAGTGACAACTCATCAGCTGACCTCCCTTCAGCTCCTGCTGCCACTGGCTGCAGCCACACCACTGGAGGATACGGACCATGGTCAGGTGCCAATGTGTTAATAATGTGAATATGAATTAACAGCATGTTTCCGTCTGTGTGTGTGTGTGTGTCTTTGTGTGTTTGTGCATGTGTGAATGTGTGTGTGCGTGTGTGTTTTTACAGGGAAGGCACGTAATTACAAATAAACTCATTCTGGCAACTGTGTGGGAGAAGTTTTAAATACGTCATATAAAACCGAATTTATTTTAGTTGAATTTTTTCAGCTATTGTTATTCCAACAAATTGCTGTTTCATTGGTATTTTATTGGACTCTGGACCATTTCCATGGGATTTGAACTATGCTTGTGTGCAGATGTGGAAACGTTGAGGGCGTGCATGTATTGAGCTCTTTAGGGGACCAATAGTCCTCATAATGATAGGAAAACATTGTAGAGTGGAGATTCTTGCTGATTTCTGTGAGGGTTTTTTTGGTTGTGTTTTGTTTTGTTTGGATTTGTTTTGTTTTGTATAGGAACACCTTACTGAGGAACAGAAATCATTAGGCTTCATGACACCAACATAAATCTTTCATGGTAACTGAAACATAACATAAACCTCTCTCTCTCTCTCTCTCTCTCTCTCTGTATATATATATTCCAGTGAAATGCAATGTAATCATGCTGGAATGGGGAAGTCCCTGATGGTCAGGCATCCCAATACTTTTGTCCATTTCAAAATATAAAACAGGCTTGTTGCAGTAAGTGTATTTATGTAGATTTGGGTCAGTTGTCCTTTACACCCACAGCCAGGAGCCCACCAATTGCCCTACCACCCCCTCTCCAAATATTTGAATCTTCAAGCTCTCATTAAATTAAATCCAGGACTAGCTATTTAAATTTCAGTAAAGATTATTGTGTCATTTAAAAACTATATTTGTCTAAATGATCAGTAGTCCCAGTTGTCAATCAAAACCTAACGACCACATAAGGACATAACATTACTTTAAGCATTTTAAATGTCAGTATTGATCTTTACAATCTCCAATTATTCACCAGAATAGCCCACTGATTTCGATATTGACCAAGATCACTGAAACTAACTGAAGCCATGATTGAAAATCCCTTTATTCTGCACCAAAGCCTGATTGTGTTTCCTTCAAACAGACGGTGCTATTATAGTGAACTGGAATGTAGATAAGTGATTGAAAGCTAATCTAATAAAGTGTGAGGATGTGAGAATGAATGGCCTCAGAATGTTACGAGGGCCTCAGTTTGATGGAAACGTGAAGACATCAGGGCTGATATCTCACACGGGTTTGAACAAATGAGGAGGATGAAGAAGAACTCCCCAGTATTTCCACATCAAAAGGCTTATTTTCAGTAAATTCATGGGGAACAATACAAAATAATGAGTTTATTTTTAAATGGCTCATCTCAAAAATCATTTTTTAAATAAAAGAGCTTGGTGTATTATGTAAGTAGTGCTATTTAGGTTTAAAACCACATCACTCACTCCACGGTCCAAAGAATAAGGGTGGCGGTAGCTCAGTAGGTAGGATACTTGACTCTGGACCAAAAGGTCATGGGTTTGAATCCTACCTTCAGCACCACCACTGGGTCCCTGAGCAAGACCCTTAACCCCAAGTTGCTCCAG
>JBBPDB010000039.1:12565776-12584195 GCA_037974465.1 Brachypetersius altus
CTCTCTCTCTCTCTCTCTCTCTCTCTCTCTCTCTCTCTCTCTCTCTCTCTCTCTCTCTCTCTCTCTCTCTTTCTCTCGCTCCCTCTCCTGCTCCCTCTCCCTTGTCCTGTTTCTTTCGCTTTCTCTATCTTTCTCTCTCTCTTTCTCTTTCACTCTCTTTTACACACACACACACACTGCTGATAGTGTGCTGTGGGTACAGATGGTGGTGATCTATTAACTGTGAATAGATAGAATATGATAAAGCATGTTATTCATTCCTCTTGTTTTCTGTGATGTTATTCACTCTGTTCTCTATTAAAGCAGAATCTGCTTGACTGCATGCAGGTCAGATTTTGCCACTGTGTGAATTCTGCATCACAGGTTTCATCAGCACTGTTTCTGGAGTGCTGTGAGCTACTCCAGAGCTGTGATAAAAAGCTTCTGCTGTTCTGCGCAGGAATGACTGTGTTTTTGAGACTGGGTGATCAATATTCATACTTCATAGATCGTCTTTTTTTGGATCAATATTTTTTGTTGAGGGTCATGCTAATATGCAAACTAAACCCTTTTTTGATGTAGTTCAGTTTAATATTTATTCACAGCATGATGGCCATTTATTGAGTATATGAATGCAACAGTAAAACAATAATCAAGCAAAACTACACAAATGAAATCAAATAATGTCACTGACTTTGATCTAATGATTGCCCACATGGAACGTTTAGACAGGAAAGCAGGAAATGATGCAGGAGCCAGTGAAGTTGTACAGGTTTGCTGTTTTCACAGAGGCCTTTATATTCTCTCTCTCTCACTCACGCACTCACTCACTCGCACTCTCTCTCTCTCTCTCTCTCTCACACACACACACACACACACACACACACACACTTGCCCTGTCTTTTCTAGGCATGAGAGAACAAGGTCAGAAGCAATCATTATAAAGGAAAATTACAATGCAAATGACCACCATGTGTCTGGGACAGGTAAAACCCTCAGTACTGAGGGGCGATAGAGTCAGAGTTTGATTCCAGTAGCCAGATGTTGGCAGCAGAGGAGTGTTTGTTGCTCATTTTTCTGCTGGAGGAAATAGACAACTGTATGCACAGATACGTTTAAATGAACAACTACTATGAGATACATGTTCAACTGCTGGTTTGCCAGCAGTGTTGACCAGCCGAAAGCTTGCTGGCTTTACAGCACAGCTTGGCCAGGCATGGCTGTTGCTATAGCACCCTTTACTGCAATGCTCAGAATGCAGCTTGTGCTTGCATTGCATTGTGAAATGCATCATGGCCCATTTCTGAATGCAGTGACATGCAAACCCCTGTGTGTGTGACACGTTTGTGTACTTGTGAGAAGTATATTTCCGGCATCAGCAGTGGAGGGGAAAAGCATGCTGTGCTTTGCAAAAAATAAATCAATAAATAAAAGTTTTAATTTCAGTCCAAAATCACACACACATAACTCTAGTGTGCATCAATCTATGGAGCTTTCTGTTTGTGTGTGTCATGCATTATTAAAGACAGTTGAACCCGCCTAGATGATGCGGCCTGTGCTCTAATGCGGTTATCACCTTCACTTTAACACACACTGCAGCTTATTAAAGCTGATAAACTGCATAAAGGCTTTTTTCTGTCCACACTGAGACTTAAATGGGCTCTGCCTAAAAATATATAGCTACTGTTGCTAGGTTCTACAGTTTTTGTTATAATAAACTTCAGTTCAAAGGAACATCAGATGAAGAAATGTCATCTTACACCACACATGCTTATTTTCAAGCTAAGTGTCGCGCTCACTGCATAAGAGTTAGCTGCCCTGAGCTACACTATATTAGCTAGTGGTATTGGATACTTAGGTACTTCATTTAATTAAATCAGGAGCTGCTGATAGCGCTTCTCAAATCCAAGTAATGGCTGGAGGCATTGAAGAGAAATTTGGAACCAAACCTGTGTTCTCTTTACCAGCTAACAAAATATCAACGACTTTTCGATTCACCAACAAACACATCTTAATACCTTTCACTCCTTTCTGGTTTGTTTGCATGTATGTTAATATCAACCTAACTGCAGAAAGACATCATCACATGCTGAGAAAAATGTCTGCAAATGTCTGCAAACAATTTGCCTAGGTGAGTAAAACTTTTACAGAATGCTGTATTTTGTCAAGCAAATGACAATAATGGTTCAGATCAGTCTGCGCACGTCACAGTCCATATGTCCAAACTAAGCCTGATAGCCCATTTGAAATCAGTTTGTGATAATACACATTCTCAGCTCTTTAACTTCTCCTACTCAGATTGAAGTTACTCAGCATGTTTCAGCCTCTTTGAGTGAACACATAGCCAGTCAGAGCAGGAGTCATTTATATTTGTTACTCTTAAAGGCACTGTAACAAAACTAGCCAGTTTGCAGTGGAGGAATACGTAGGGGTCAGAGAGTGGGTCATGTGATAATGAATTATGACCTTTTTTTCAATAAATCCACACAACCATCATGAAAATTACCTCTGATGTAGTTACAAGCAATTTAAAGTAAAGAAACTTGAATAAACAACAAAACAAGGGAATGGTGAGTGACAGTGAGAAACAGAAGGACGGACGGGAGTGAGGGAGGAAGATGAGGGAGAGTGAAAGAAAGTGAGAGACAGTCTTTGCTGTGAAAGAGAGGACTCAAAGACATGTATTCATACTGCCTCAGCTAAAATTAGCCTCGGCTCCAAACTCCATAATGCGAGAATGAAGTGCTCTCTTGCTGAATTGAGGGATTCTGTCACTGGTTTGTACATTCTCATCATCTCCAAGCAGTCCATTTTACCATTCACCTCTAAAACTTTAGTTAAAAATAGTTAATAAGCCCATATCCTGCAGTTTTCTTGTATTTATTCCCCCCCCCCCCAAAGGTCCACTGAAAATGTGTCTTGTTGTGCCGAAAACAGCTTTAGTTCATTTTTGCATGACTTTTTGCATAATCTGTTAGAATTTAATCACAAAACAGTGGACCAGGCTATTTTTGCAGTGTTCTTACATTAAAATATTTAAAAAACAAGGACATTTGTTTTTCTGTGATATGGACCCTAATTTACTGTAAATTTACCCAGTTTTCATCTTTAGTCCAGATGTAGTCCAGCAGAAAGCACAAAATCCAGGCTTCCGCGTGTTTGCTGCTTTTAGCTATTTTAAGCCACAAGAGCCATATTAAGAAACTCTTAAACACACAGATTGTGTGAGCTTGTGTAGCTTGTATGAGCTTGTCATAAATTCCAGATTGACCAGTTCTGGGAGAAGATATTTCCTGTTTGCGCTGTAATTAAGAGACTATAATGTGTTGTGATGAGGTTGAATTAGTCCTCGACGTTTGTTCGATTCTCAGGAACCGACAGCTCCCATTGATTTGACCTGCGTGTCAATACGGCCGCGCCTCGCAGTAGAGAACGGAAATCGTTGTCGCATTTAAGCATGTTTACTTCTGCACTTGTAAAGATGACCTAACATTGATTGGTTTCTCTTCATTTTCTCATTTCTTACACACCATCCTTTGACTTGTTTCCACCCCCTCCCATCCACCCCCAAGAAAAGTCAACTAGTGAGCCTGTGTAGGATGTTGCGACCAATATAAAAATGAGAGTATGAGAATGTAATAACTCCGCAGAATATGGGGTTTATTTTTAATACAAATTACTTATTATTACGTCTAAACTTAATTCTAACCTTATCTTCAAAGAAGTATGTAGGATTTATGTTGTTAAAGCTATGAAAACAGTTATTGTTTCGGTTTAACAATGTTTTTTTTTCTGCTCCAATCAATCTAAGCTCATAGTTAATTACAAAGTTTAATCAAGTGTGTAAGAGCAATAAAACGCTTCCAGGACAACACTTTTTTTCCTGGAGATTTTCAGCCTTTCTTCTCAAATAAAGAGTATTCGTGGTATTTCACTAGATGTTAGAACATTACTGTGAGGGTTTGATTGCATTCAGCCTTGAGAGAATAAGAAAGTTCAGGTACCGATTAGTTCTGAATCACAAACTCCACTCTAACTCATCCCCAAATGTAGAGCTCCATCAGAGAATGCAGTTCCACTGCTGCACAGCCCAGTGCTGGAGGGTTTTATTCCCACTTTTATTCAGTCGGCACTGCTTTTCTATGGAGGTAGCTCAGTGGGTAGGGTACTTGCCTCTGAACCAAGGGGTCACAGGTTCGAATCCTACCTTCAGCACCACCACTGGGTCCCTGAGCAAGACCCTTAACCCCAAGTTGCTCCAGGGAGACTGTCCCTGTAGTTAGGAAATGGAAGTCGCTTTGGATAAAAGCATTTGATAAATGCCGTAAATGTAAATGTAAATAAGCCTGCATTTAACAGCGTGTACAGTGGTGACTGTAGTAGTAGCATGTGTGCTGTTGTAGGTTTGACAGTCTTCCGAATGGATATAATAGAACTTTGCAATCACAAGAATGGTGCAAAAAGAAGGCCCATGTCAATTTCAGACATTTCTTTTCAGGTGAAATGAGCAGTTTGCCTTTGTTTTACTCTTACAGCATGTGTCAGCAATACACATGGTTTAAGTCTTTACAGAGACTTGAATGACAGCAAAAAACATCCTGTGATTATGCAAATTTTTTACATACTCTCTGAAAAATAAAGAGGCCAAAAGGATCCCTTGGAGCAACCCCACCGTTGGTTACCTGAGGAACCTTTCAGCTGAGTGGTGTCAGGTGGGTTGTGGGTTTAATTAAAGAACCACTGAAGGGTTCTTTAAGAAGCTCTCCTTCCAGGGTATCACTCCAAAGACCTCATTTTGGCACCTTTTAAGCATTTAGACACAGTTTGCACAGGGTTTTTACACAAACACTCTGAAAGCACATTTCTTTCTTGAGAGATCTTAATCCCAAGCATTTCTCCGTTTATCCATTTCTTGTTGGCATGCTCAAAAAAATGATCAGCTGGACCATAGCAGTAGCTCTGTGGGGCATTTCTTAAACTAGATGTTACAGTTTGTCAGAATTGTTAAAATCCTAAAATCTATTCTTACAGCAAAGCTGTAAACTTAATACAGATTAATCCACTCCTTAAACAATATTTACCTTGTTAGCCACACTGATTTACTGTTTTTGCAAAACTCTAAACACATTCTCATTTTTGTACAAAGCCCATGTATTACTGCAGTGCACCTTGATGCAGAAAGGCACACACGGGCTACAAAAGATGAACACAACTAATACAATTTTGTCATCATTAAACGCCACCACTCAAAAATGAGACTACATGTGTCCAGTGATGTGCAGAGCCCATTCAATAAATAGGATATAAGCCAGGTGAAATGTATGGGTGCACTGGACTGTATTTTCAACAATGAAGCACAACAGCAGAAGAGGAAGTGGAGTGCATGGCAGAGGCGTGGACAAGGAGGAAGGAGGAACACCAAGAACAAGAGCTTTAATTTTAGTGTAAATTAGAGCAGCCATCATAGATCATCAGGTTGGCATAACTATGAAGGAAGCAGGACAACGTGTACAACCCAATTATAGCAGGATCTCAGTGGCCTCCATAGCCAGGACAATTTAGAGAAAAACACAGGTAAAATTATTGTTCCCTGAAAGCAACAGTACAGTACAACTACATTCAGAAGGACATCTCAACAAAACTGTAGATGAAGGAAAACCCTTCCTTACACTACTATAGTATCGCACTGTAAGGTACAACATTAGAGAAAAATTATCAATACAGTAAACCAATGACTGATGGCCATTTGAGGCTGCTAGGACATGTATTATCACAACAACAGGAGACTCTCACTGTTGATTCTGAAGCAATAAACAGTGCCTTTCCAAAATTTGCCATGTCCTTCAGTGTAACCAGATATGGGTGAAACAAGTCGACAGAGTCTTTGCTAAGCTGTACATTTATAGTAAAACTACTACATCACTAGCATATATACTGTATCAAGTCAAGTCAAGTCAAGTCAAGTTAAGTAGATTTTATTGTCATTTCTACCATATACACAGCACATAGTAAGAAAGAAACAATGTTCCTCCAGGACCATGGTGCAACACAAGAGCAGAACAGAACAGAACACAAGTGCAAAACACGACAGAACAAGAGCAACAATACTACTAAACGAGACAGGATAGGACAAGACAAGACATTTGTAGTGCAAATGACATTGACTACATTGAGAATAAGTACAGTATTTGACCAGTACTGTAGTTTAGCAGCAGAGATGTGGAAGAGTGCAAATGTATACTATACAAAGCACCACATAAACACAAGCATATGAAGTATGTTATACTAACACATTTTAAAGTGTGTACAGAGAATGTTTGATTTGAATTCTATTGGACTCTATCTTCTGGGATGGAACTGGATTCTATCTGTTCCACTGAGGAAGTGCCTGGCCAGCATGGTGGCAACATGGCCATATCTGCTGCCATAAAGGCCATCCAACACTCAACATCTAACAGTTCTGGTTGGTCTATGGTGTTTTGCTTGATCATGTGAAGGTAGAGAACCCTGTAATTCATTTGGGACAATTTGAGTTTTGATCATGGTCCAAGGTCCAAGGTCCAAGGATTTGCCCCCGTGATCAGAAGGTCGTGAGTTTGAATCCCAGGACTGCTCGCTGTGCCACTGAGGTACCCTTGAGCAAGGTATCATCCCCACATACTGCTCCATGGGCACTGCTCACTGCTTCACTCAGTGAATGGGTTAAATGCAGAGAAAGAAATTCACGCGGTGCTGTGGTGTGTTCACGCCTGACTATAAGGGGCCACTTTACTTTCTTTTTTTACACATAAGTAGGTTTTCATAAGTATATGAGTACAAGTGCAAATATCATAAATAATGTAGTGTGTCATACACTGGCCAGCTTTGGGCATTGTCTGACAGCAGTGTTTGGTTTTGAATAAAGTTAAAATAGCTTTGAGTCAATAGTTTGAGTGCAAGAAAAGTCAAAGATATATCACTGCATCTGACAGGCTTCACTATGGTAGCAGTCTTTTGATCAACAGCAGCTAAATAACCAATAAACTTTCATTATAAACACAAGCTTCATAGTCTATACTTCAGCAAACTAAGCATGTATTGCCTAGTGGGTAAATGCTTATGTTACCTGCTCACACTCTATAAATAAAGGTTCCTAAGTGGTTCTTGACCTGGATGTGTTGCTATTGTGAGGTTTTTGGCTCTTTTATTATGAAGAGAATAGTAAAAGGAAGCAAAAGAATAAGTTCAGCTCTGCACACTGCCTGTTGCTAATTTTTGTGCATATTAATCTCTGAAAACACCAAACCCCACGTAAACAGCAAACAAAAGCCGAGGCCCAAAAACAAGCCCGAGCTTGATGAAAACCAAGCACCTCTCGTTTGTTTGGTATTCAGCGTGGATGAAACATGTCCACTCATCAAAACGGAATTATCGGGTCATTAAGCTTCTTTCCACTTTCAATAATATTTCCTGTTTTCATATTTGCCGAGTGCAATGATGACACCACTGAACACACTCATTAGCCGGGGAGTCTGGAAGGAGCGTCCCTGTAATTATTAGGTGTGCAGATGATTGCGTTGGAATTGAAATTTTTATTCCAGCTGACTAGCCCAACAACAGGCAAAGTTGTGCTGTTTTCCATTAGACCTTACACCCCTCAGGATGGAAATGAGGACACACCGGCCAAATTACCGAGTCCGTCATGTTGCTTGGCACAGAGAACACAGACATTTTCAAGCCCCGCGCATGGCACGCCTGCCATTCGGGACAGTTAATACTGTACCATTCTGGGGGGGAAATGAACGAAACAAAAAAAAAATAGAGCCGGGAACAAAGCCGATAGTGCACGGCTGAAAGGCAGATACTGTATCTCGCAATACAGTGACAGTGAGTGTCAGCTTGACTTAGGGAGGGAGGATATTCAGCCCATTCAGGAGGAGACAGATTTCTCTCCCTAGCAACTGAGAGAGAGAGGAGGGAGAGAGAGAGAGAGAGAGAGAGAAAGACAGAGTCAACAAATAAAGACTGGCCTTGGATTAGAAAAAAAAAATTAAATAAAAAAATTAAACCAAAATCACGTCTTAGATAATAAAAACCAATTGAGTTCAGCCTATTAAAAGGTTTATATCCCGTACTCATACTTGCCTGCAGCCACGAGAAAATTAACAATCTGGAAAAGTAGAAGATGATAGGAGGAATCTGTTAATCTACTTTTATTATACCACCCATCTTATTTTTAACAAATGCTTATTTACAACAGATTATTCCTGCATTTGAAATTCTGTGATATGATAGCAAATAATCTGCAGTGCTGCTTGCTGTAAGCTCATTACACTTGTTTACTTTTGGGAATTAATGGGGGTTGAGAAACATCCCAAGAATGTACAATGTCTGATCAGAAGTGGCCCATGTTACGATCACCATAACCATCCAATAAACACTGAGTACAGCGTACTTAACCATAACTTTCCTTAAAACAGCCAGTAAAAGACGTAGTCTATCAATCATGGTCATGTAATACTCTTCAACCCTGGAAAATATGATTCAGCTTAAAAAAGTATGAAATCCTTTCAAATAAGAGTCCATCGATCTTCTAGTAGTAACTTATTAACTGAAGTTCAAATAGCATTTTAAGGCAACCGGGCTCAATTTTTTTTAAAGAATTACGACATGAAGCGCTTTTACAATGACAGTTACAGAAATAGCTCTTTTTAACCTTCACTGTCTATACTGAAGCATAACTTCCCATTTAGAGCTCACGACAAAATGACTGGCCTGACATCTGAATATAAAGACAAGCTGTCAAATGAAAACGTGCCACACATCCAAAGATTCCACTCCGAGGAGCTGAAGCAGGCTTTAAGTTTTACTGTCCATGACAAAGCCGTCATGAATTATGTCCTCAAAGCTCGATGACCTTGTTTCATCCACGAACACGAGCAATGAATCTAACTGCCCCTCTCTAAATCTGTTTCTCAGCCAAAGACTCCAGAATCAGAGGTAAAGGATAAACCTTAAGACATGGCAAATTATACCTTTCAGCTTAATTTGACATGCCAAGAGACATCAGTTGGCCTGCACTCGCTCTTGCTCTACATTTGGGCTGTTAATTAAAAAAAAAAAAAGACAGCAACATGCAAAAACAGTCAAAACAGTCATTCTGTTCACTATTATGAAATTTCATGCTCTCTGAATTTCAAATATTTCACTTCATGGTATCCAATATATTTGAATTCCTAAATATATTCACATTTTTAAATATTTCAATAAAAGTTACACATGACTGTAATTGATGGTTATACGATAAATGTCCAGAACTTTTTTGCAAATCCATAACACAATAACAGAAAAGTCAAAAACAAGGTAATCTGGTGTGATTTTTACAGTTAGCCTTGAATTTTTGTTGTTTTAGAAAAACAGATGAAATTGCAAAATCTCTAATTTAATATTGTAAAATTGAAAAAAAAAAATTTATTCTATTCTATTATTATTGTGTCCCTACAAACCATAATTTTTGACATCGCATCATATCTACTTGCTAATGCAAGATGTCTGATCATCTTATCAATTCATAGTTCAATTCTTCAGTATACTGAGAAAGAGTGAGACAAAAATGGGCTTGTTTTGAACTATCGATCTTGCACACCCATCAAATTTTTTTAAACCAAATTTCCAACCCCAGACTTCCAGCTCCTCAGACCCTGCTGTCTCCTTGGATAATGAGCTTCTTTAAATGCAGCCAAATAAATAACCAGGTGGGTTACCAGAAAATGTGGGGGTATTTTTAATTTTTTTTTTTGACAGGCCAACTTCAGTTTCGCTGGCAGCTTGGTGGCATAATCACAGTTGCTCTGAGAGCGCGGCATGAGAACAGGGCAAAACCAAAGCTACAGGAGCCTGTGAAGCGGACTGGCCTTTTGGTTCTCTGGAATAAATTGGTACCATATGGTGCGATGACAGGTTCGCTCAATCTTCCACGTACCTGAACAGCACATTAATCATTCTGGGGTGGATATTCCTTTCCCTTTCATCGCGCTGGAATTTCCAAATAGGCCCGTCTTAATTCCTTCACACATGGACGAAATTTGTATACATGTAGAGTAGATCTTCAGCTGGGCCAGCTTACGCAGACTTCACTGCCACTCATTTTTCATATTTCAATCCATCCAGATGAAACAATCTTTACACTTGCTATTATTATGACCTGCTCTTTATTTTCCCAAGAATTTCTTTGATTTTTTTTCCCCAAATGAAAAATTGAACAAGTCTGGCAGCTTCACCTACCTCGCCCTGCACTGGGGCACTACATGTCCCCTCTTTGCTCTGTGTCCCCAGTTAATGCAGCCCACCAGAAAAAAAGAAAAAAACACCCTTCAGTGCTTTGATGAATTAGTCTTATCTTAGTTCTTGAGCATCCCGATAGTGATTTGCATTGATTAGTTTTTCTTGACTGGTTACATTAAAATGTTTGTGTCCCCACTGGACGAAGGCAGTGTTCAAGAGGACCACTCATGGGGTCAGATGGCTGGGAGCGGTAAGAAAAACAAGGAGTTGCAGCACCCCCTTCATGCCAAAGGTGAAACATCCAGGCTTTTGACTGTGCTCTCCTAAAAAGAAAAGGTCCTAAATGATTATTAGCTGTAAATGATTTCATTCATAAAGGAATTATATTGAACTAATGCAGAACCTTAGTGTGGAGGTAATTTCAACTTCTTCACACTCTCGAGGTTTCTCAAGGCATCTGCTGCAAGGTTTTTCAACATTTGTCCCACTGTGGAACCTTTTTTTGGTGCTTTTTTAAGAATGTGCTTGAAGGGCTAAGTGTGGGAATCTGAGGCCATGTTTTTTTTATATATTTTTTTATATACAAACACACCTTGTGAAATAAAATTGTGCTTTTTGTCTCTATATTTCCCAGCGAGACCACAAAACTGAGTGTAAGCGAACATATTCACCCCTCTGATGGAATTTTATCAGTGGAGGGGAGCAGAAGTTGCAGACGACAGGCAGCTAAATACAAGATCCTTAAATATTTCTGCCTCAACCCGCCATCTGAATGGCAGCTGTAACAATCCAGTGCATGCATTAGCTTCTCCAGTCTCCCTCGCACTCACTATAATAATCCTCTCAAGAGACGTGCAGACAACTTTAACCTTGCATTTCCTTCCCCACCACGAGGAAGACACATATTGCTCGCCTGTATTTTTTTAAATATTGACAGCCAGTCTTTCTCAAGTGAAAAAAAACAGTGTACGGTTGCAGGCGAACGCCCCGCTGCTGAAATATGTTCTCGTTATTGCAATCAGGTTACACAGCCAGCTGAGCACATAAGTGAGCTGCTTAGCCTCATTCTGAAGAGGACGATCATGCACGTTAATTGACATGAGGCGTTGCTCTGCGCCACAGCTCGAATATGTAACTTAACATATGCATCTCCTCACATTAGGTCACTCAGCCTGGGATAAGACCAACACCCTCCCTTTACCTGCTCGAGGTTCAGCCAGGCCTTATTTCAACACTGCTGACCTGTTTTTTACATCAGAAAATGCATTTCCAGCCAAACAGACAATCTTATAAACTTTGTAATGAGCCATACATCTGAGGACACATAAGCATATATTAATCTTCTTTTTTTTAATATCATTTAAACTTCTAGGTTCTTTACATCCACATCACATCCATCTCAAAGAAGCTTCTTTGGAACAGATGGGTTCTTTCATAGCATCATTCCAAAGAACACTCCCATCCTCTTTTTTTTTTTTCATTTGAACCAATTCACTGATAAAATATCAACAAAACTGATTAATGTTGATGATGTTTAGGTATTAGCTTGATTAGCTTTGCTTGTAGCACAAATTCAACATATCTGTAGAGCCTGACAGCTGGAATTCTGTTGATTTGTGATGCATAAATGTGTGTATGTAGACAACATATTGTATAGATTCCTTTTTTTCATTTAGTCCATAATTCATAATAGTGGCCAGATAAAAAAGTCTTTATTTTAAAAGTCTCTAATGTAGCGGCAAGCTAATAAAGTATTTATTTTTTACACCATGGAGAAAAACACACATAGTAACATACTGAGCAGACTTACCGCCATGTGCGAATGTCTCAGCACTCCTGAATAAAGGGATATTTTGTTGAGTGAAAACAAGAACACACCCCCTGCGGGGTCTTAACACAGTAGATTTTTTGCTAAATGTAACATATAAAAAATGTACTGTATGCAAAAGTAATAGTATATAACATTACATACATTTTTTCTCAATGTACCCTCAGCTAATAAATTGTGCTAAAATTTGCAGACAAATACACCTTTGGCATATTTTGTTTCCTGTACCAGGTGTATTACTTAGTTTCTTTTTATTTGTTCACACAACTTCCAAACTCAACTAGCCGGAGCATATGCATAATATACTCATTTCAAAATAAAAGTCTAAAGATTTCTAATTGAAAATGAACTGTTGCAGGGGTTGAGAGTAATACACAGTTTCAGTCATTATGTGTTTTTTGTGGTTTCATTTTGAGCAATTTTGGACAGCAAGTTTGTACTGCAGGTAGATGTGTATAATAGACTGGAAAGAGGGTAATTTTACTTGAATGTACTTGTTTCATGTGTGCGCCATGACCACATGAATAAAATATATTAACCCAGCACAATGTTGTCCCCCTTACCTTCCTTTGACAATAAGTGTGCTGATGTACTATATTTAATTCATATACAAACCATGTACTCATTTTTTGTACTCAGTTTTGGAACTTTGATTTCTAAATGTTGCATAACAACACTGTACTTTTATTGTCTATTCTGGCTGATTCTCTAGATAAAAAAGTGCTTATTTATACGATTCTTTTTTTATTGAAATCTGTGCCTCGCTGAGGTGCTCCTGACAGAGCAGATGAAGGCAGACGTCCCCTCCCACATGTCCTGAACAGATTAGAGTTAGGGTAGAGACAGCAAGGGGGACAAGGGGTCCACGCTACAAATGAAATAACTCAGTGCTATGAAAGGGGCGTTTTTTCCTCTTGCTGCAAATGTACAGGAGATTCATGGGCACCCGGCTTGGGCTCTGAATAAAACATAACTCTTGATAATTGGCTGGGGCAATGTTTTCTTTTCCCCCACTCGCCCTCATTGATAATTTTCTCCTGGAGCCTCAGCCCCCTTTTCTCCACAAGATCAAAGTCACTGTCACACGCCTCCAGTGGAGAGACATGCAGCCATGTCTACCCTGCAATATTTTATTCCTCAATGCATGATTAAAGAATGCATACTGGGAGGTGGGGAAGATGCAGAAGAGGCGGTGAGGGAGGACCAAGATGGGGACTCCTTTTTTTTAGATTTTTGACCTGGATACAGTCAATTGTACAGTAGTGTGTGTAGGCATGTGCTTCTTTACATTAATTCAGGTGAGCTACTAAAGGAATTTCATAACACTTCGCAATGTTTGGAGTACATGGAGGAGAAAGCTGGAACCAAACCTGCATTCTTCCAATCAGCTCAAAGAACATGAACTAGTTTACAAACAAAACAAATATTGATGCTTCCTACTGCTTTCTTGTTTATTTAGTCTCATGTTACCTTGTGCTTTTGCTGCTGGCACAAAGACTCATTGCTGATAAAAAATGACTTTAAACAGTTCGTACAGGTGAGACAGACTTTGCTGCAGTGCTGTATATGCTGAGCAGGTCCACAGGAGGATTGAGCCATTAAGGTTAACATCCATGACTAATTAGTTGTTGTCTGAATGTTTTGAGACCAAAAACTATTGTTTATGTATATTTTTAAAAAATCTGACATATACTCCATTTTTCCAATCCAAGCAACTATAATACAATTCCAAATTCCAAGGCATTCTATAATATAAACTTAATATGATTTCAAATGACAATCATATAGATTTGAATTGTTAGCACATGTGATGTTGTTACAATTCAAACAATTCAAGATCATTGGGAAAAGTATCTTAAAAAATGAAAATATATACAACAATTAAAAATAAAGATAATAAAAAATACTTTTTCCTTACATTTCCTTCAGCAAAATCACTAAGTTTTTTAAAAAAGATGGAAGTCTTCAATCTACTTTTCTAACAAAGGATGTGCAAAGAACATTTGCCCTGTATTTTACAAATATTGTTTTAATCTTTTTTTCATTGAAAGTGTATCTTTCTTTTCAGAAAAAAAAAAACATTTTTCACTCGTCCTGTTTCTTCCAATAGGGAAGTTCTGCGACGGGCAGCTTTTTTCAATTTGTACACGGTGTGTTCTGAAGCAGACGGCACATCTTATGGGCTCACTAAAGTGTACACTCCTCTGGTCCCCGGGGCCCGGTGGCACTGGTGCAGAAGAAGTGAACTGCAGAGGAACCCACTGTTTAGCAAACATTCCTACTGTGAAGAGGAATTAATAATTCAAAGCCATGGACCAAGGCAACCTCATTTTACTGCTCCACAAAGGACTGGTCATCAGCACGATGCCGCTTTACACGCTCGTACCTTCTCCTGCTCCGGACAAAATCTGTTAATTTAACATTGATTACATGAGTCCAGCTTGCCAGGGGGCTTTACAGTCGTGTTGAGAATTAGCTGTTTCTGTCCTAAAGCAGATGGTTCATCTGTCCTGCTGTTGTAGCACAATATGTCCTGTAATGTTTTCAGGCACAGAAGTTTATTTTTAAATATACATAAACTAATTAACTACATAAATAAAGAAATACAATATAGAAATTTGTCAGTTTTTAATTTACAATTTTAATTTACAGTGTATCCACTGCATAATAAACTGTATAACATGTACATCTACTCTAATTTACATCTACATCTAATTTACTGTATAACCTAATCTACTGCATAATGCACTGTACAAGCTACTGTATCTGATCGGTTGCATATTTTGTATATATACTGTGCCTAATCAACTGTATTAAACTTAATATAAACTACTGTATAGCCTGTTTGTCTACTGTATATAATCTACTTTATAACCTGTATATCTATTGTATGCAATCTACTGCATAACCTGTATATCTACAATTTCTAATCCACTGTATAACCTGTATATCTATGTTTGGGGGGAGATTTAACTGGTGTGGTTTATTTTGAATTTCAATTTATTTGTGATTCCTTTGGTTTGCAGTGGATGTGTGTGTGTCGTGCACAGGTGTTTTAATTTATCTCCTAGTCATTGACTGGTGGATATCTGCTGAATCTAGTCTATTATATCACCTGCATACCCTATGCATATAAGACACTGAATAACCTTTAGGCCCATTCTATATTATATTGCTTAACCTGCAATTCAATCCGTATAATGCCAGAGTGGTACGGAATCCATCAGCAGGCCAGCGCCCCACTACCGCTATCTTGTCTACTGTACAATCTGTTTGTCTACGTACTGTAGAATTTGTATATTGTATGTCATAAGAATATCATGCCACATCTGGACCAAAACAAGTGGCACTAATTTCCTTACAACTGCGCTTAAGACTTACGACTGTAGCAAACAGATTAGAAAAAAAAAACAGCTAAACTCACGTGAGCATCTTACATAACTCAATTTTTCCAATGAAAAGTAAGCTGATGAAGAAATTATGCAGCGAGTAGCAGTCCCATCAGGTGCAGAATAATGCAGTGCACCTCAGCGTGCCCGGTGACAGAGAACAGACAGGACTAGTGGCCCATTTTCCTCATGTCAGACAGCGCCATATGGCAGCCACTCACTTGTGCTTCTTAGTTGCATTCGAAACTGGATTTGTATGCAGGCATAATGGTGATCAGCGTTAATTAAAAACACTGGGGGAGTAGAGGAGGGTAGCAAGTTCATAGAGTGAACACTACAAAAACATAGTCCCAAAGGCCTTGATGCTTAATGTAAGGCAAGTCCTTGAAGGCAAAGCGAGTATCAAGGACAGCAAACTTTCTGACTTGCTGTCACACCGGACTTTAAATAGCACAAAAGCACAAGCTTTATCACTTGGGTATAAGTTTAGTTAGGCTCTTGATAGTAATATGTGCAAAATCTGCTAAGGTGAGGAGAGAATATGCAAATTTATCATGCAAATTCGGGGACGTGATCGATGCTTGCTTGAGTTTGCAGAATTCTCGGTCCATAAAAACTTTTGTGCTTGAAACCAGTGAAGCCGAATGTAAAGGTGCAGCTTGTACCTGTTCAAAACCACCAAAATCCATCAGAAATAGGTCAGTCCTATTTTCACTGGATCAAAGTGTGAAACAGAAGACAAAACCAATCAGCATCCACATGGCTGAGAAATTGGACAGGTGATGCCACTTGTTTTCTTAGGAACACTCTTAAAAACAAAGGGACAGAAAAGGGCTTCTTTGGAGCAACAGAAAATCACATGGTTCCCTAAAGAAAATGTAAATAGATGTTTTGTTTTCTAGCATCATTCTTAAGTGTGAAGAACCCTTTCAAAAACTGTAGATAAAATGTATATAACCTACTATATAACCTCTACCTCTGCTGTATATAATCTACTTTATAATTTGTATATGTACTGTATATAAGCTACTATACAACCTGTATCTATACTGTATATAATCTATTATATAATCTGTATATCTACTCTATCTAATCTACTGAATAACATCCATTGTTTAAAATATTGCCTATCCTGTACATCTATTCTGTTCAACCCACTGTTTAACCTGTATATGCACTTTCTCTTCTATGTTGTATAATCTTTAAACCAAAGGGACAAAAAAAGGTTCATTGGGGTCATAGAAACGCAACAGAAAGTCACACATGATTCCCTGAAGAACCTATAAATAGATGTTTTTTCAAGAATCATGCTAGAAAACAAAAAGTGAGTGAGTGAAGAACATTTTCAGAGAACAATGTTTTTCCTAGAACTGGAAGTCTAATTTTATAACTATGTGGAAATGTGTAACATATCATGAGTTCTAACTGGAGGTGCAGATCTTTTCAGGATTCAATGTTTGATATTTTATAAATATCCGTATTATAAAAGTGTGGGCTTACATTGTTCGACAGTGCTCTAATTATTTTATTATTTGATTTTAATCCCTGCATTAAATTACAGAATATTTTATTAGATACACAGATTGGCTTGGTTGGCATAAATAAAAGTTATCCAGTATAACCTCATCTGCCTGTGCACCTCTAACAAAACAAGTCCAGAAAATCATAGCTTTAGTGTGGGTGTGTCTATAGCATAAGCCACTCCCCACCCTGGCCTTATTACTCTTATAGGCTGCAAAAGGCTTCATAGTTTTAATCACACTCAGTGGATTCTATGAAAGCTGGCCAAAGGAGGACACTCGAAGGAGAGCATGGAACATACTGTTTTGAGTTTTTTACTTCAATATTTAATGCAACTGTTACACAGTGCATCAGAAAGGCTGGCATTTTTGGTTTGTGTTTTTGTCAGAAGTGGGTAATGTCAATATTATTACCTAATATTATGTAGAATTGTAAAGGTCAGTCTTTTCTCTGTTAGGGCTTGATGTTCATGTATTTATGTAAGTATGAAACTGAAACATTCTCTGTATTCATTTCATTGAACAGGTATAGTTATTTATGCTCATGAGGGTCAATTCTGTGCTAAACAGGTTTGAATAAAGGTAACTATAGGGTTTCTAGACTCGATTTTTGCCCAGACTCATTTACTTTGATACATCTATTATTAGCAGTCACTCTTCCAAGCCTTGGCGCCTGAATGCCATGGACAGCCATGAGGCACCTAAATTTTTAACCAAACCCTTTTGTACTCAAACAAGTTAAATATTAACCAGTGCTTCATATGAGAAAGTTTTTTTTTCTGCTATTAATTGAGGATTCACCATTGCTCAAGCTGCGTGAAATCCTTTTTGACTTCCTTCCATTTGCCTGGAGGTTAGATCGTTTTTTTTTTTAAAAAACACATCTCGGCACAAGGAGACCATGGCTAACAGGTAATCTGTCTAATTACATCGTCAGAGGGGTCGCACAGTTAAATATTTAAGAACCTTCATGACCTCTATTTCACCCTCCCTGTGTAGGGCTGCTCCAGAGCCCCAGCGCTCACTCTACCTCCATTAGCTCATGTCTTCATGCCCAGAGGAACTTGACCGTAGTGACAGGCAGTGCGGGGATTGCTGCTGAGCTGAACGCCTGCACTCTCTCCAGCCTCACTCTACAGCGGCAAACAAACACTGTACACGCACACACACATACAAACGCACACACACACACACACACACACACACACACATACAAACGCACGCACACACGCACACACACACACACACATACAAACGCACGCACGCACACACACATACGAACGCACGCACACACACACACACACACACATACAAACGCACGCACGCACACACACACACACACACACACACACACACACACACACACACACACCCACACACACACTACAGCATGGCCAAAACAATACCTCATTTTTTTAGAGTGTTTGAACTCTAAGTTCT
>JBBPDB010000039.1:12584833-12608422 GCA_037974465.1 Brachypetersius altus
CACATTTTCATGTAAAGATCTGACAAATGTACCCGTTTGTACAGTTTCCAGTATTACTATCATAATGAAGACCCACACACATACAAACGCACGCACGCACACACACACACACACACACACACACACACACACACACACACACACACACACACACACACTGCAGCATGGGCAAAACAATACCTCATTTTTGGAGAATGTTTGAACTCTAAGTTATCATTACCAGTGATAACTCAAGTGACTTGTAATTTTGTATTTCTGGCCCGTCTACCCGAAGTGAGAATTCTGAACGTTCAAATAATTGAATAGTTGTGTTTCTAAACTGAAGAGATGACCTTTATTTTTGTAATTTGAATTTGATTAAAAAATGATGTAGTGCATGCAGTCTTTTTTGAAGTCAGAAATCTGTTAATACAGAATGTGAATTCACTTATTGGATATATGTGTGTGTGTGTGTGTGTGTGTGTGTGGTGTGTGTTACTATGTCGAAACTATGTCAGATGTCAGTCAATGTCAGTCAAATGTGGTGCAAATAATTTCAACCATTTAATATGACTTTGTTCATTGGTGATGAAAACATGTGAGATTCTGCTGGTGTGGGTTTCCTCTCTTTCAGTGACGTAAGTGTGTATATCTCCTTCTGGAGAATCTGATTAACACAGTATAATACTGACCTTATCATTCAAACTGCAAAGTGATCATTGGGCCAATTATTGAGTAATTAGTTTTAATCAAGTAATTGTGACATCTCTAACCTTAAGCATTATCATTCCATAAACACTATTATTTAGTACCTACTGTGAAACTAATTCTTCTTAGAGTGTGGGCCCATACACAGGCCCCTAGAATCTGAAGGGTTAAGCATCCACCCTTATTATTGTTTCAGTTTTACAGTTAAATCATAATCACTGGAATATTACTTTCCGAATCAAGATACAGACCGTGAGTAATAAACTCAAAATGAGACTTTCTTTTTTTTCTTTCTTTTTTTCACAATGGCTATGATATAAGGGCTTCAAACGGTAACGACAGGACGCTGAATATGAGTTTGAAATATAGACGCTTAATTTATGAGGTGGCGAGCTGTCCTCAGACGGGCTTTTTATGTTCCATCCAAGAGAAATTTGCCACTGCTAAGGGATTATTCCAATTTCTGCGATACAGACAGGTTACAGAAATATTCATGCTTTAAATGCCATTGAGTCTGTCATATTCCAAACTTTATCTCGGTGGGTTTGAAATGAGAGATGACCTCCTGAACGCATGGAAATCAATCATCCTGACAGACACACCACTTATTCTTTATTACCCCCATATCAAAACCACTGAATTATTGCACAGGGCCCTTTTTTCCTCGTTTCTTTTAATGTTGACTTGAGAAATATTTTTATTATGATCCGTCTAATCGTATTTTTCATCACAGAGAGAAGGAAAATTAGTAGTTGTGTCTTCACAGCTTACCTTTACTCACAGCTCCACCAGGGAAACAAAGAAATGTGCAAAGAATTCGTAACAGCGCCGACAATGTTTCTAATTCAGTGGCTTTAAAACTGAGGGCTTTGCTCGGGTGGGCTCGGCTCAGACCACAGGATGAAACCAGAGCTTAAGCTCATTGGTATCACCTTTCAATGGACATTGTAATGCACATTCAGTTCAGACATTACTGGGGAAATTGCCAGACTACTTTCTTGAATCCTCTCACACTAAAAACAAAAGTTCCTGAACGGTTTGGAACGGTTGCTATTTTGGAAGTGCAGGTTTTAGAATTTTAAGTTCTACTACACACTCTTTGAAACCTGGTGCCACCAGAAAGCTTTGATCAAGAGGGTTCCCCAAAAACAGGCTTGAAAAAAAGATTTTTGAAAAGGTTCTTCACACACATACATAAATTGACAAATAATGTTCCTAAAGCCATGTTGCTGTAACATGAGTGGAACCACAATAAAGACAGCCCCATCACTCCCACCAGAGGATTTTTCTGATCCAGTAGTCTATGTAGCTTAATTTGAGCTGTTAGTCTCTGTATTATGCTCAGTAAAAGTCAACGCTTGATTTAAGGGCCAATAATAAATCACAAGACTTTATCACTATGACATGTATCACAAAGTAATAATTTTAGGTTTGCAGAGTTGACACAGCTAGGATGATTCAGTACAGAACTTTGTAAATTACTCAGTCTTATTTAATGGATTTTTACAACCTGAGCTTTTTACACTCCGTACCAGAAAATATATACTTCATATACTTATACTTCACCAATCTACATGAAACTTGCTGTGATCGTAGTCTCATAATAGCTGATACAGCTGATAAGAGATTTGTGTCTCTAAGTGGATATGTCCATTTGTTCTTCATCCCATTGAAGTGGGCTGGACACAGATTACTTTTTGGGTGATGGCTTGACAATGATAATCAAAAATTAGGATATTTTTATGGCAAGTTGAGCTGTCGGAGGCATATTACTCTAGTTCACTTTGATTAATTTCTGGAAAAGGGAGTACAGCATTAATGTTATTTTAACGGTTTAATATCAGAAACAATTTTCACGGCCCGGCCTTTAAGGGGTAAAAGATAAATATACGTATTTATATAAATGAATGATATGCATAAAAATGGGGATATTTAAATAATAACGGGGTATCTTTAAAATACAATAATAAACGTAAATCCAATGTGTACTCGCAGCTTTATTAACAGCATTTACATACAAGTTTTTTTTAATTATTTTTCTGTGCAGCCTGCACACCGGTACCACATAACCCACGGCCCGGGGGTTGGGGGCCACTGACCTAGACAACCACCACAGACATGTCTAATATGTGTAATGTCTAACAAATGTGGGGGTCCATGGAACTTTATTCCACACTGGTCAATGGTGTGAAAAAATGCTTTTGACTACTTGTTTTAATTGTTGTTGTATGCCATGGTGTGAAGAACCCGTATTGGCTCCCTTTTTTTTTTCAAAAGAACGTTGGCGCCAACCTGATCCACTGAAACATGATACTCTGAACAGTAAACACCCCTAAATGTTTCTTGGCTTGGACACACAGTTGTAGGAAACTCTGAAAAGGGAGTGGCGCCTTTATATCACAGGTCGATTCTTTAAACTAAAAAGGATCTTCATACGCATATGTTTACAAAATTGTTTGGTTTTTTTTTACATAAAAATGGTTCTTTAAGGAATCAAAAATGTTCTTTGGCACTGATCCAAAGAAGTCCTTCAGCAAAATCATTTGTAGGAGTAAACATGCAGACAGCACGGGGGCTTATTGTGGAGTAAGGCTAGATCTATACATGCAGAATACATGGGATTTCAGAAGAGTACAACAGAAAAGCAGTGATGACTGCAGTTCTCCAAGGGGTTTGGCTCTGCGAGGAGAACTAAAAAGAGGACAAAAATGTTTTTCGGGCTGCTGGTGAAAGCCTGTCAGGCAAAATTCCCTCCAAGAGCATATCACCTCCCAAATCCGCTTAGACAAGGGTGCAACAAGCCGTCTGAGGACGCTGTCAATCAAGCCCAAGACGTTACCTCTTCAGGGGAGTTCCATTCTGCTGTCACACTCGGGATCCTTTACAAAACACACTCTTTATTGAAGGGAGACTTTCACTGTCCTCCAGAGTCGGGGCGAGAGATATTTGTGTTTCAAAGCATTATTCTCTCACTTTGCACTGACCATTTTCTATCCAGTGAAATAAAAATGAAATAAAAAATATGAAGATTGGAAGTACTGAAGAATAAATATAGTTTTCAGAGACTTTTTCATGGCTGTGACGGATTTCTATTACTGCGGGTAAATAGATGGAAATGTGAAGAACTTTGAATGGGCAGTCATAATACTCAAGTCATCACGGTCTTCGCCCAAGGTGTGTTATTTTTAATGGTTTCCTCAATTATTTAAAATCCCAATAATATTCGAGATTAAAGTCTTTCCTGATCTGAATAAGACATTAGATTAATAATAGATTGCAGGAGACAGTATAACAGAATTTCAACAGGGAAATGACTTCCAATGGCAACAATCTCTCGAAGTAAATCCAACAAGGGCAGCGCTTGTCCTTTTCTTTTGGACAAAAAAGTAGGAAGACGAGTGATGTGACTGTAGATTCGGTGTGAGAAGGAAAGCAACATGTTTGAGTGTAAATTCTGAGCTGTTTGAGTGCCAGATGCCAAGAGAAGAAGGGCTTGGCTCCATGTCAATGTGACCAAATCTCAATCCAGTATTTCTAACCAGAAATAATGATTTTTACATGGACCTATAATGTGTGGAGGGCACGGAGCAGATGGTCAGATGAAAATTGATGATAGGTTTAGGAGTCATTAGTAATATTCTCTCCAGCAAGAGAACTGCTGAGCAGCAGAAAGACCACAGCATTTTGCTTCGCTTGCGATCCTCTGGCTTAAGGCGAGTTCCTCCTGGTGTCTTGCTGTTCTGGATGCCTCAGTTATGGCATCAGAGGAAGGTAGTTTTACTAGACTTGGTGTGGATAACATCTGTAGTTTTTTCAGCAACATTAGCCCCCTACAAATCCCTGCTTGCCATCCATTACCACCAGACAGGACTTGCGGCGAAGAGTCCGCTACACAGTTAAAAACAAAAAAAAAAAGTTCCTAGAAGAGTTCTTTGAGGGAGGAACCATTTTATTTCCCTAACAAATGAGCAAATGAGAGAGTACAAAAAAATCTTCTTCGTCACGTTTATTCTCAGGTCTGAAGTTTGTGGGCTGAGGGATGAGGCTCGAGAAAAGTCAAAGGTTTGCAGCAGGTTCTCTTGAGATTATGAAGAGGGGGAGGTAACAGCACGCTGAGGATTCTGGGTATGGTGGAATCCCCATGATGACTTAAAATTACAGTAGGTCAGATTTTTCTTGAGTTTCAACATTTCCATTTCAAAGGAAGACCCGATCAACGGCCATCATTAAACCTTATGAGTTACAGCTGCCAGTAGCATAGAGTAATCCGATCCTCGTTATTTCTCCCTTGTAGCCCACTGAATAAACGGGGAAATTCTGTCTCCAGTGTGCTGATACCTCATTTGTGTTCATATGTATGGAGATATTTTGTTACAATCTGAATTTGATGAAAAGTGGCTGCAGCAAAAACTTTGACTATATTTTTGACACTGTTGAACAAAAAAGTTGGACGTGCAGGCTTAGACCAGTCCATGTAGATTGTAAACTGCATGTGAATGGAATTAATTTACTGTATTTTAGAGTAGGGAATTAAACACATATAAACTGGGTTGAACTTATATTGTAGCATCAATCCCACTAGGAGACCTGTTATACAACAAAGCTCAAAGAAATACTGAAAGTCCATTTGATTTCCTATAGAAACAGATGATTATGGCAGTTTTTAGACAATCTTATATTAAACATCAAGCCAGTAATTTTTGATCTACATTTTTTGGGGGGTTAAACACACATTGTCTTAAGAGAGTCGGTTTAAAAACCTTAGAACCTCAGATTGGATGACTGATGTTTGTTAATTATTTTGTCGTACTAGCAAAACACCCCATCAAAACGAACACTTATGATTAATGTGTTGCAGAATAGTGTTTAATGGCAGATTAGGCATGGTTATGCGTGGCCTCATCTATTTTCTCCATCTCATTATTTCCTCAATGATGGCAAGACGCAAGTTTATTTGTGTGATCTAAATGGTTTATTGATTCGTGTTTGTGATGGGCGAGTGTCTCTGTTGCACACAGCCAGGGAGCGAGTGATGACTTCATCGATAAGAGTGATGTTCTCTCACTTTTGGGAGGCTTTTTAAGAGTGTGCATGCTGCACAATGTTATTTCACTTTAAGTGTTTCTAGAGGCCTGCTCATAAATTAACAGGGAACATCTTCAGTGGTCTGTTCAGTGTCTGTAATTCCATTAAGTAGTTAACGTACAGGTATTTCCCAGGAGTGCTTTGTCCCACAGTGCTAAATACAGCGTTCCCGCCTGTAACCCACTTCTCATTGGAACACAGTGCAAAAGTTGCACCAGAATAAGAACCCAGTCTATGACATTCTAGTGCCATCTACTGTTAATAAGCACATTATCATTCAGATGCACGCGTTCAGTGGGGAGGGACGTTGCACCTTAGAGTAATTATACAGTATAATTGAAACCTAATATAATCGGTGAACTCTCTAGTAATTATTTTGACTGAAATCACACTGAGGCCTTTTGCAAACTTTAAACATTAGATAATGCTGAACAGAGCATACATCTACTAGATAGGATTCACAGTTAATCAAACTACTCTGTACCCTTAAAGGCACAACATGGTCCTTAAAGTCCAATTGGGTGCTTTACATTAGTTTTAAATATGTTCTACAGTCACTTTCCCAAGGGTGAGGTTCATACTTCTTCCTTTTCATTTTTTTTTTCAGAAGAAAAATTAAATTAAAAAGCCTGAAGTCAAGACGGGTGTATGAGTCAATGCAACTTAACACGGTACAATTATGTTCCTGAAGAAGATACTGAAAGATGTGCCCCTGAAGGGAACCACCCCAGTGACGCTGTTTGTACCCTCAAACGTTTGTCATTATGGAAGTTATTAGTCCACTTTTTCTCATCTCACCATCTCTCACTGTGCTCCCCTCTTAGAAATGTGCCAAAAAGGATTCTATGGAAAAATGCCACTTTCCCTAAAGCAGTGGTTCTCAAACTGGGAGGCCGCAGGGAGCTCTAGGGGACTATGGCAAAGTCTCAGAAGTTGTATCTTAGTAATTTTTAATTTAGTTGGTTTATAAAATCTGCTTTGGCCATTCGTAAAACAGTGGCAGTATCATAGACGTGAGCCAAGTCTCTAGTATGAGAAGGTCAGCATTAGCTGTGGAGAAAGCTAGCAGAATGGATAACGTTCTTGAGGGCGGGTGAAAGGGTGCCAGTGACGGGGTTCATTTGCTTTCATTTTAGAGTACCTTGTTGTATATAAGAACAGGGCAAATGTTTCAACGTTCTGACAATCTTATTGCTGTTGTGTTTACATCATTAAAGCGCTTTTCAAACAGGATCCTTATGATCAGTATTTCTACGACTACATAGAAAAGATTTAGACCAATTATAGCGAGTCTGTAACCAACACTCAGTGTACAGGAACTGGTAGTGTTTTCTATGTCATCCTATAATGACTTATTATTAATGTATTCATTCATTGCTGCGTAATATGTATTTGGTCAAATTGTAAAACATTATTATATTTTAAGCCACTACAAAACCTCAGAAAAAATAAATTAGCATGGATAGCATGGATTGTGAAAATGTCCTCAGGTATTATATTGTTCCTATTACCCACCCTTAATTTTGAAGTATGGCAGTATGAAGTATATTCTTAATTTGGCAGGTTGGCCACATGGCTGAATTAGTTTTAAACACAAACTGCTTCAAAGAGCTCAGATTTGTGACAGAATGAACTAGATGTTGGTATCTGTATGGAATCAAACATCTTCTTAAAAGAATAAATACTAACTAATGCCCTGAAGCAACTTTCCATGCCATGGGCTGTGTTCCTATAATCAGCAACAGGCAACATAGCAACTAAAGGTTATTGCAGCTTTTGCTGATCATGGAAGGACCTTAAATACGCCATTTTACTCCACCAGCCACCATCAGAGCACAAAGGCGTCACTGTTATCAAACCCGTCTTCAGACAGGAAGCACTTAAATTCAGGTGTAAAAAAATGTACACTTGACAAGTCTCCAATGGCAAAAGTACCTCAAGCACAAAATAATCAATAAAGTCAGCTCCATACATATACAAGGGAATTCCAGCCTAGCAATTGCCATCAGTCATAAGTCGTATTGTAGATTCAGGTACTCATTTGCATGTCATTATCACAGATTAACATACATTAACATATATTTTATGTTCCCTCTATTTGGCAAGGAGCAGCGCTTGGAAAGCCTTACAAATTCTGGCATTCTTGCACCCTCCATGAATATTACAGCCCGGATTGGCGCTCTTTGTGCACTTCACGGGCCGTTTTATACTATGAAATTTTGTTGCTGACAAGGCAGTAATTCTAAATTTAAATCAGCTGCTAATATTACACAAACACGTTATCGAGGGCAGTGGGAGCGTGTGTTTCAGTGAGTGTGTTTGGAATCAAAAACTTGGATAATGCCTTCCCATGTGGGAATTTTCTTCCCATTGTTCTATTTTCTGCAAACTTCCTTGGTGTTTTCTAATAAGGAAACTGATGCTGGTGCTAAAAGAAAATCCTGCACTCTCTTCATGCATTAAAAGTGAAGTATACATGAATACTGTTATGTGTATATTATATATACATATATATATATATATATAGTGTGTCTTATTATTATTGTGTTCTCTCTCTCACCCTCCCTCATAACGTTCTTGGTGGTACAAAAATACTGTTTTGTGAGTAAAGAAATGGGAACAAATGTTTTACTGTGACAGGGCCTAAAGATACAAGGTGTCTAAATAATTGTGTTCCAACCACTCAGCATTCAGCCTCATCAGTATACTGATGAGCAGTCTGATGATAAACAGTGATTGAAGCATGTAAAGAAGCATGTTCTATGTAGAAGTTGCTCAGAAAATCAGAAACTAATAATAATTTGAGCGGATGAGCACAAATGTTTGCATATGACTGGATACCTTGTCACCTATAGCTTGAATAGACTAGAATGAAATTTTTCTGGCACATGTGGTAACACACAAAAACAGCGCATTATACAGCCCGACATAAAGTAGAGCTACAGAGCAGAGTAAAATGTGTACAGAATATGCCATGAATACACCGTCAAAAACACCACCATCAGGACAGCGGCACTCACTGTTCCTCTCCTCATTTACTGTAATCATCAAATAGGTTTGAGATTCTGAGCTTCTGGTTTTGAACTCCTGGTCTTCAGCAGGATGGCTATGAGGCCATTTACCATTTTCTCAATTAAGCACTGTAACAGTCACTCATACAACAACATTTGACGAGTTTAGGCTACAAAAAACTTCTGAATATTAAATCTAGAGCTGAATGCTTATGTAAAGAATGAATATTTGAATTATTCAGGCAAGCCTTATTCTTTGGGAAAATAAAGAGGCAGATTGTGGCCCAGCAGGTAGGATACTTGCCTCTGGACCAAGAGGTCATGCTTTCAAATCCTGCCTTCAGCACACCACCACTGGGTTCCTAAGCAAGACCCTTAACCTCGAGTTGCTCCAGGGAGACTGCCCCCTGTAATTAGGGAATGGAAGTCACTTTGGATAAGTGTCTGATAAATGCATGGGATCACTCAGAAAACCCTTCTTTTAAAATTGTTCACACAACTTTTCATCAAATTCCACACTTCTTTCAAAATAAATGACAGAACCAGGTTTGAAAGTAACTATTAAAAGTAACTATATTGTGCTTGTGTTATCACTATCAATAACACTGAAGCTTTTTAAGTGATCTAAGTGTAATTCTAAAAGAATCCTTTAATTAGCAAAGAATTTTTTATTTATTTGGCAATTAAAAGTATCTCCATCTTCAAAAGATGTTTTTAAAGAACCACCTACTGAAAGGCTCAGACTTTAGGAAAGCAGTTTGTCTTTTTATAGTTTGTCTTTTTTTAGTATATAGGCATCAAATGGCATTCTATCTCAAGTCTTCCGAGACAGATTTCCCACCACGTCATCCTGCACTCCGCTTCACTGCCCTGCTATCTTCTCTCAACATTCACCAGAAGATATATCTTCATGCCACAAGACTCTCCCCAAGGCAAAAAAAAATATATATATATATGTGTGTGTATTGTATAGTGTAGGGAATTAAACATAGACCTTTAGATGCACAGGACAGATTAGTATCACCACTTTCAAGCACTTTCAACAGTCCTCAGTCCTGCTGTGCATTCCTAGATATGAGCACTATCTCTTTTAAAGGTTATTTGAGTTCGAGTGTACAAAGAAGTGACAGTTATACCTGTGACTAAAGTTGTTCCAGTCACATTCCTGCTTTCTATCTTAGATCTATCCTGCAGTAAAAGCTCCTGCCTTGCTGTAAGTGAAATACATCTTTATAATGAAATATAATTTGTCATAGGGCAGCATGATGCAGTTTAAAGCATGCACTACCACTGACTACCATTTACCATTCCAGCCCAGATATAAAAGCTCTAACTGAATGAATGATGTAGTAATGGTTAGGCGCCAGGGCTCTGCTATTTTTGCAGCTGTTGACACCTGAATCTAAGACGTAGCTTGAGTCGCACTGTGTCTAAAGCTGTGTGAACTCTAGTCTGACTCCACTCCTCACCTCACACCCATGCAGTTATAAAGAGACTGAGGCTTTCTGAAAACTACTTACACTCTGAAAAATAAAGGTGTTTTGAGGAATGCCGTAAATCTGTTCTCAAACTTTAGTCTAAGGACCCCTTAGTGGACACTCATCCCTCTCATTTTCTCGAACTTTCTCTGCAACTATCAGTGACTTTCTCATACAACAAGAGACATGGAGCTGTACTATGTCACTACAGATAACAGGTTAAGTGGGCACTGGATGGCTGTGAATTGTGACTGCTATGCATGTACAGTAAATGACATTTTGCGAGCCCTTTAGAATTTTTTATATTTCTGCATGAAGATGAACTACTCCAGTGGACTGACACCACACCCAGGGAAAGTCCCTGCCTCAAATATATAAATCAGCAATTACATGAAAACCAGCACAAGGTGCTGCAAACAATCCTGGCTATGATAGGAACAAGTCAGAACGCACAGCATCACAGCTTGCTACGTATGTCAGAGTACCCATGCTGACCACTGTCCACTGCTGAAAGGGCTACACTGGGCCCATGAGCATCAGAACTGGAGCATGGACATGTAAGAAGGTGACCTAGACTAATGAATCATGGTGTCATATGATATACAGGATGTGTGTGTGTGTGTGTGTGTGTGTGTGTGTGTGTGTGTGTGTGTGTGTGTGTCTGTGTGTGTGTGTCTCACTTACTCAGGGAAGAGTAGTCAAAATTAAGTAAGCCAAACTTTTTGGCCTTCATGAGAGTGTTACTTTAGACATATGTGTGTGTGTGTGTGTGTGTGTGTGTGTGTGTGTGTGTGTGTGTGTGTGTGTGTGTGTGTGTGTGTGGCATTTTGGCGTATGAGTGGATAAATAATCAACATTTAATGTTCACAGCAAACAAAAATATGACCTAATATGCTGAGGGAAAAAATAAAAAATGCTTCAGTATGAACAATGATAGAACCAAGTCCGTCTATAAGGTGTAGTTTAAGGCAATGTACATACAAGCACGGGTGTTTCGCTAGCTTAATTCAATTCAAAACTGGTTAGCCATGTGAAATGATTTGATGTTGATTTGATACACAAACTATAAACCCATAAAAGATACTAGAAACAAGTAAGACACTGGCCCTTAAATGAAGCACCACACCATGTAAAGGTTTAAAGTGTATGTTGTCTTTAAACAGTATCTCAAGCCAAAATTTATTTTGAAACTTTATTATTATCAGAAGTACGTATATGTTTGACAGCGGAGTAGACAAGCATGACCTACACTCTTGCACATAATTTTCACATTGAAATTGCCTCGAATGTGAGTGTATGGTTGTCATAAATTTCAATGTCACAGTCCTTCATAGAGGCTGAATGAAACATAAAAAGATCTAGCCTGTCATTCTTACCACAATGAGTCAAACACTAGTCAAACAAAGAGTAAATCCTGTATACCGAGCAAGACATTGCTGATGAAATCTCTTGACATAACTGAAGATGCTATGAAAGCAGCACTGATATGTTTGCAGGGATAATGTTTTCTGGCTGATCAACTTAATTAGCCTCTTTTTTTGATTGCTCTGAGATGCTTTTACCTGTGAGATAAAGGATGAAAACACAAAACTCCCAGTGTCTAGCAAACAAATTGCAATCCCAATCACTCTATTCATAATATTAATAGACTGTGAACCTGTGAAAAGGTGTAATAGCTGGCGTTTGAATAGACAAAACTAAACTCTTAAGGACAACTGTGTCAGTTGCTGGTAGACTCTGTCAGCTCAAAAACAGATTTTGATTAAAATCGAAGAGAAGGCATGACTGGATGACACGCAATGTTTGAAATAACTGTTTCTTCAGTGACTGAGCTCACCATATAGTCACTCATTGTGTTACAACAATATTACAAAAATCCACGAGATTTCATATCTCATTCTAGCTTTATATGAAAAGAGTTTTATCTTCAAAGGATGTTAACGTAGGGTTTCATTCTAAGTAATTTTGGACCATCTCTATTGATTTGTTATGAAACGTTCAGGCAATGTAAAGAGTTGTTAACATTTTCAAACCGGGCTGAGAACTTCTAACATCAGTGACAACATTCTTGAAAAATAAAAGTGGTCAACCTGTACTTTTTAAAGAAGCCACAGAACGTGAGTGCTCAGTCCTGGTCCTGGAGATCTACCGTCTAAGAGAGCCCACATCCAATACGCTTCGGTCTGAATGAATCATTTTCACTGATAGAAATACCAGTAGTTAAACTTAAAATAAATAAGCTTAAAATTACTAAAAGTTAAGGCTTCTTTCAGTGATGCCTGGTGGAATGACTGAAAAATGATTAAGCGAATAAAACAGAATAATTTAATAGATTTTTTAATTTAAATAGATTTTAGTAACAATTTCCAAGTGTCATTTTTTTTATCTTTTCCTATTTTTAAGCTAAGTATTAAAAGCACATATTTTACACAATTTTGCAACTTTATCTCATTACATACACTGACAGCCGCTGAGATTCTCATTTCACTTGTTTTTGGTATTTGGTTAATTTCTGTAGCATTTACAAATAAAATGACAAGCAGTTAAAAGTGTTAGAAACGTTTTCCTTTTCCATTTTGAGCTCCAGGTGACCCACTGCATTATATGCATGTGCATTTTATTTACATATCAGCACAATGTTTATAGCACAATGTTTATGGACATGGTTTGAGACGTTTTCATACGAATGAGACGAACATTCACAAATTCTCCAATAGCCTGTATTACCTAGATTAGGGGTCTTTAATGCCATTTTAGGGTTTTCCTGTTCCCAAGACATCCAGTCAAACTACACAGTTAATTAATAAGTATTTCCTGTGTTAAAGAGGGAGTTTTAGAGCAGTAAAAAACCCAAAAACGTGCAGGACAGGGTCACCTGGGTTGGAAACATGTTAAATAATGGTTGGTAAACTTTGAAAGGAAGTGTAATTCTTCAGTGGCATCACAGAAGAAAACTGTTTGGAAGAGGTTTTATAGAGTGTCACAGACATGGTTATTATAGCATTACTGCCTTACATAGTTTATGTTTTTGGCTGTATTTGTGGCTCTAATGCAACAAAAGTCAGCAAATTGGATCAGTATAACTGTCATGTTAATTTAGTATAGAACCTTTAATGCTTAAAAATGTTCTCCACAGTCACACACTTCATTTACAAGTATGTTTTCAGGTTCTTCATGAAGCCAAAAGCGGTTCTCCTATGGCACTGCCCCAAAAACGCTTTTTGATACCTTTATTCAATTAATGTTCCCTGCTAAAGAAAGCTCTCATGCATAGAATCTCAGTGACGTGGAATCAGACCTTCATATGCAACATTAACCTGTGCAGGCTGTTCGACCAGATCAA
This sequence comes from Brachypetersius altus, assembly GCA_037974465.1. Lineage (NCBI taxonomy): Eukaryota > Metazoa > Chordata > Actinopteri > Characiformes > Alestidae > Brachypetersius > Brachypetersius altus. Next base: position 12,598,438 of record JBBPDB010000039.1, read on the forward strand.
TGTATGTGTGATTAATGTTATGCATATGCTTGTTTCATTAATGATGGACGGTGACGACAAAATTGCATTTTAATGTGATTTATACACCATTTCATCCATCATGAGTTATGTTCTAATAACCCTCCCTGGACAAATTCCAGCAAATAACCACAGTAAAATCACAGAGTGACTGTCGGCAAATGGGACACTAACAGTACGCCATCGTCTGGGGGGTTTAAAGGTTTCATTATTTTATTTAGGGACATCTAAGGTCAAAGCTTGACTCGAGGGGTTAAGTCAATTTTAATTAACCTTTTGTGCCGAGTCAGAGCAAAATGTATTAGTTCTTTAGCTGTGAAAGGTGTGTAACAAGACTGGTGACAGGTGCACATTTGTGGCTTTGGCCCAGGCAAGATATGCGTAAAAATGACTGGAATTAAAACCCTTATAATTATTCCTATTTTCACTAGTGACCTTCAGTAAGGGCACATCCACACACCCCTCTCTCTTTGCCAGCCCCATTCGGATCCATCCCTTGTTTCTGGGATAAATTATGCATTTCCAAAAAAAGAGGCAGAGAATAAAAGGGCCTGGAAAAACTCATTTAAAAGTTTTGAATGTCGAGGCAAAATTCAGTATATGCATGGTTGTAACTTGAGTCAGCAGTATGTCATGGTGTAAGCAAAAACAGTAGTGGAGTGCCCTGGTTATAAACGGCCTCGTCCCACGAGGCAATAGCAGATCATCAGCGTTTGAGGTTTCACCTTATCATTCTCATATCAGATGTAGTGGGTATTGTGAGTGCAGTAGGGACTTTATTCAAGAGCCTTGTATCAGCAGTTGTATCTGGAAGCTGAGTCAACTGACACTGTCTTTTGGTAGATTTTGCATATATTCGCATTTTTGAGGCTTAGAATCCTTATGAAGTCCTGTATTAAGTATTAAGTATAATATGAAGTAAAATCTGTTTGAGGTAAATGTTTCTTATCCTATAAATACATTCTCAATATATTCCCTATATTTATTACAAAAATACTCCCCATCCCCAAGTAGTCATTCACATTATTACACATATCACATATCAGAAATACATAGTGTCAAGTATTTCATACCCGAAATATTACTAACACAAATGTATATATATTAGAGGTGGGCATAGATTAATTTTTTAAATCTAGATTAATCTCATTGTAATCTTGAGCTTAATCTAGATTAATCTAGATTAAAATGCCCCCCTCCTAAATGATCCCAATGCCTGTTTTTATAGTGTAAACCATAAATATGCCTCCAAGTGTTCTCCCAGATCACTTTAATTTCATTTTGAACTCAGTTTAATACATTACCCTTAAAGAAAATTTAAATATTAACCCAAGGTTTAAATACGGAAAAGTCAGGAACAAGAGAGAGACAGAGAATTAGAGACAGCGAGAGAGAGAGTAAGAGAGAGTGAGAGAGAGACAGAGAGAACGAGAGAGAGAATAAGAGAGAGTGAGAGAGTAAGAGAGAGCGAGAGAGAGACAGAGAGAAAGAGAGAGAGAGAGAGATACAGAGAGAGCAAGAGAGAGACAGAGAGAAAGAGAGAGAGAGAGATACAGAGAGAGAGAGAGAGATGATCGCACGAACGAGAGAGAGACAGAGAAAGGGAGAGAGAGTGAGAGATGATCCGTGCGCTCCGGAAAAGTCACGAACGAGAGAGAGAGAGAGGCACAGAGAGAGCGAGACAGGTTTAAAACGGGCGTGATCGGAAAAGTCACGAACCAGAGAGAGAGAGAGAGACAGACAGACAAAGAGAGAGAGTAAATCCGCGCTAAAATATCAAGCTGAAAGTCATCATGGCTTGCGTAGTATAGACCCAGCTCCCAACCCAACTTTTTGAATAGATTAACGGCGACATATTTTTTTTTTCCGCGCGATAAGAGTCTCACATTTACGCAGCACGTTAACACCGATAACGGCCCACCACTAATATATATGTATATTGGAAGCACTTATACATGCAGCAGAGAACACAGACACACATCACATGTGTGGAGATCCTTCACTCTAAACACACAAACAGCACGGAGACCTATACAACCTGCAAGTCGGTGTTAAAGTACAGACCGGCTCTGCAAGCTAACATGGCTAACGCTAGCACTGCATAGAGTTGTCCAGTCCAGAGGACGCTGAGTGGTGCCTCGGCTTAGACTGTTCCCACTTTCTGTTGTACACCTAAATTTACCAGGAAATTCAAGGCATTAGACAGTTTTTTTGTTTAATTGTCATGTTGACTGTTAATGTTACAGAGAACTTTAATAAAAATTGCTCAGTGTTGGACGCCTGTGTTTCTCGTGTGTGATGATGTTATTAATAGACTGCTCGACTTGACTTCGACTTGAAAAAAATCTGGATTCGTTAATACCCTTATTTATATATACTACATATACCTGGGTGTGGGATAGAGTCTGAGGCTGAGGCTTGTGATTCTCCAACAACAGAGCAAAATTTATGACTAGGGCTGTTTAATTCCAGAACTTTATTCTGATTCTGATTTAAAAGTGCAATTTCTTATGGATTCCAAGCATCGATTCCACTGAATTATTTTTGATTCCAAAAACGTTCACACAGCATTGTTAAGTGAGATTTTATCAGCAACATGTAACACAAATCCAAGTCAAATGCTGCTGAGGTTTATGCAAACATTTTCCTGTATGAAGCGCAATTTTCATGGAATTACAAGCAGAGCAGAAAGCAGAAAATTACAAGGAGAAAAATGAGGTTAGCATTATGGCCAGCAAAAAAACTTAAGCCATTCACAGCAGCACTGCATGGCAAGCAAATTGTGACACTTTTGGTTTTTTTTTTTACATTTTTTTTTACAGTTCACTGTGTTATAACTGTGTATTGCTTTGTTATGCTTTGTTTTGTGGGTATATCCAATGGTTATCCAATTTTCAGCCCAGTTTAGGTGTTCGATTCTATCCGCTAGCGAGGATTGCCCTTTCTCACAATGCTGCCAACACTGGATTAGTTAGGAGTCAAATGAAGCACTGCCACATCTTTTGAAAACGCCACTGGCATTATGTCATCGGACAGCTCGATGTACTTGGAGAACACGAATTGCTCATCCTGTTATGTTAGCTAAGAAATACACACTCCGGGGGGATGAAGGGAGGGCCATCCTACCCACCAGAGAAAAGCTGTTTTTCCAGTTTGTCGAAGTAAAACACAGCCAGCCTGTGGAATGATGCAATTTTTTGGACAGGCAACATATGTCACACTCTGTTCATAATCAAATCCAAAGCTTTAATGCCAACTCTTAATTCCCAGGCCATCTCTCTTCAGGGTTAACTCGAAGTCATTAGACTGCTCTACCACAACAGAGTGGCATCAAGATATTTTTTAATGAAGCTAATGTTGAAACTGATGATGATATCACATTTAATGTAGGCCTGTAAAGCAATTAATTAAAATGAACTAGTTAATCTCAAATCTGGAAAAAATTAATCGCGATTAATCGCAATTCTGTGTCAACCCAATATATAATATATAATGAACACAATCATCAATTTTACAAAGAAGGCTTTGTACAGCGTGTGTTTATCTTCCATTCTAGCTTGACTGAAAAGCAGCATTGGCCACAGGAAGTGGCTTCTTCTTCTGGCATGCTGGTTGCCGATGTAGCGCAATACTGTCCTCACTGATTGTGTGGTACTGCAATGCAGAGTGGTGTTAAATTTTCAAATTAATCGCGCGATCAATTTAAAGCGTTATAGAAAATAAATTAACGCATATAGTTAATGCAATATATTTAACAGCCCTAATTTTATGTAATTTACTGCTAAAGAGAATTCATGCAATTTAAAGAAAAGAAAGGAGGCATGAACAAGACTGTGCATGACTGAGTATGTGCGCATGAATGAGTGTATGTATGTGCGCGAGGAGTGTGTGCACTTGTGTGTTACAAATGTTGCTTGTTGAAACTGCAGCATCACCTCTGGTGGTATTATATTATGTAGTAATGGAAAAGCTGTCTGGATGAATGCTCTCTCCGCATCCACAAGTTCATGATCAGCAGTATTATATTGCATGGAGCCATAAGGAAATTTAATCTGCAACGAGATGGCAGCCCGGGTCATCCGAGTTTACAACAAGAGCCAGCAGTTTTCAGCCAAGAATTTCAGACATAACGATGAATAACTTATTGCGGTAGCTCCCGGAGTTCAGGTAGTAGTTTTTTTTAGCCTACGGGGGTTCTAATGGAGAACTGAATTGAAATGAAAGACGCTTATAATAATTGAAGCACCTTTTGGGTGAGGTGAGTATCAGCTATGGACAAAATGACTGATATAAATTCCAAAACTGGTCCAGCAGTCTAAGATGTGACAGCAGCCAAAGCCTATGGTGGTGAACACACTGATACCTGAGACAATAGTTCAGAGAATATTTTGGCCTAAAATCTACTTTCCTTTAAAGATGGCCATGGTAGAGAGGTACAGCTCCCATCCCTACTCAGTTATTATAGAAATACAGGTCATGTTGTGGTGTAGAGCTGAGCTGAGTATGTGTATTTTTGATATGTGTTGTAGAGATTTAGCCCCTCGGGACATCACTGGAACATCAGATCCCTTCACCAGAATCCTCTACAACAACCTCAGTACCGAGACATCAGTAAGTAAGAGCATCTTTATTTAAAAGGGAATGTATTATTCAAGACACGAACTGTAGACGACAAAGACTTTCCCCAAGCAAATTACTGCATAAATTCAGGGACTATATTTATCAAAACTCACAGGAAAAGATTTCTGATCTGCGACCAAAAACACTGAAAAACTGTGCTGCCTAGAATTTCCTTACAATACAGATCATAATACCAACACAGATCTTGTAAATGATAGATTTTCTTTGTTTATTTGTATCTCTATTGCATTTATGATCCTGAGGGCCTGACCACCTTGCCTGCTGTATTAGGTGAAATCTTATTTCAGTGTCTTCAAGGTTTTATAGTTTATCAGTTTTTAAGTTATCAGTAAAATACATTTAAAAACAACACTTGTGATGTTGATTAATAACAATTAGGTCATGTATATTCTCTGAAGGGCCCAGGTTGAAAACCTCAATAAAAAACCTCTCTACCTTTTTATTATTGACATGTGAAGCTCCACAAAAATATGCGTATATGCGTATATAAATATAGATTTAAACCCCAAAACACTTCAAATTAACCCCATCTACCACTTATGCTTTTTTTCAGTGTACAGACACATCTACTTTACTTTCTCAGGAGACGGTGTGTTGTGTTGAGTACTGGATGACCCCAGTTCTTACACAAACATGAATCAGCATAAATATAGACAGTTTTAGTAACTAAGTACAATTAGTTCAGGCTGAAATATCCTTCACATTTATCCTTGGTGTGCCTTCTTTTATTCTGCATATTCTGTTCCAAGAAAATGTAAATATTGTGGATACTTCTTGATATACATATACATGATCTTTATTGGAATATATGCAATGTAAATGGTAACACCTTATTCAAAGTCCTGGAAAAATAGAACAATATTTTGTGTATGAGATCCCACAGATCTGACAAGCACTGAAATGTAGTACACACCACAGCATTAGAGTGTGTGTGTGTGTGTGTGTGTGTGTGTGTGTGTGTGTGTTAGATCATAAAGAAGACACGCTTCCCACACTGGGACGAAACCCTGGAGCTGTGTCTGGATGAAGCAGGCGAGAGCGAGTCAAGCTCTGTCACTCTGGAGGTGTGGGACTGGGACATGGTTGGCAAGAACGACTTCTTAGGCAAGGTAAGATGTCCTCAGGGTCTTACACCCCACATCAGATCAACACTTTCTAGCTGACACCACCACAGTGTCACATCTCTTCAGAATCACACAGTGTGCAGTCTGTGATTTTAAAGTCCTTTATTCCATCACCTTAATACAGTACTTTTATAAATACACAGATCAGCTCCAACATTAAAACCTATGACAGGTAAAGTGAATAACATTGATTATCTCATTAAAATGGCTCCTGGCAAAGACCAAAGTGTGATGGTGGGATGACTGGGTCTTGAGGGGTGTTGCTGGTATGCAGAGGTCAGTACCAACCAAAAGTGGACCATGGAGGGACAACTGGTAAACCAACAGGGTCTTGGGTGCCCAAGGTTCACTGCTCCATGTGAGGCAGCGAAGACTAACCCATCTGATCTAATCCCAAAGATCAAGTTCTGTTCTCACAAATTGCAACAGAAAAAGGTAATGCTCGCTATGATAGAAAGGTATCAGAACACACAGTGCATCATGGCATCTGTGTTTTGGAGCTACGTAAATACAGGCCAGTCAAGCTGTCCATGTTGAGTCCTGTCCACTGCTGAGCTTTTCCAAGGAGCAATGGAAGAAGGTGGCTTCTTGATGAAACATGTTTTCTTTTTACATGAAGATGATTAAGTGTGTTGCTTGCCTGAGGTAGAGATGGCACCAGGATGTGAAGAAGGCAAGCCAGTGAAGGCAGGGTGATGCTGTGGACAGTGATCTGCTGGGAAACCTTGAGAATCCCAGCATTCTTGTGGACATCACTTTGACACAAACAACCTAAATATTCGCAACATGTTCCATAATATCAGTGTCCTCTTTTATCAGCCCTACCAAACTGTTCAGGAATAGTTTGAGGAACATGCTAATGAGTTTAAGGTGCTAAGCTTCAGTGTTCACCAGATCTCAGTCCAATTGAGCATCTGAGAAACATTTTGGACAAAGTGGTCTGATTCATGGAGGCTCCATCTGACAACGTTCAGTTGGTCCGGATACCAAAACACACCCCCAGACGTCTTGTGGAGTCCATACTTGAAGGGGTAACATCAGTTTTAGCAGCACACGGGGTCCTACATAATTCTAGGCAGGTAGATGTACTGTTATGGCTGGTCGGTGTATCTGACTCGATGCTGTAAACATAAACTAAAATGGATGTCAGTCTGGATAAGTGTGTCTTCTGAAAAACTGTATTGTGTGTACAGTCTTGTTGTTTTAGAAAGGAAAACCTTTACATTTTGTAATCATTGACTAAATAAATTGTCCTCTCCTTAACACTAAGGGCCAGATGAGTGAAAGTATAAGTGCTGCATCTTCTCCCACACACATCTGATCCTGAGAGCTAATGGTGTTATTCTGTTCATATTCTTTCAGCGCACGTTCAAGGCTCGTAACTCTGTCTAGCCACAGTGTCTGCTGCCATTAAAGCAAAAGGCTACCAACAGCATGCCTTGGAGACACTACCTTTAATTAATGCCAGCTTTTAAATGGAGGAGAAAATTAATTAAAAAGGGTGCCAGATAGCTGCTCAAACTTTAGTAAATCAAACTCTGAATGAAATGTGCACATATACACATGTATGTATGTGTGTGTATGTGTGTGTGTATGTGTGTGTGTGTGTGTGTGTGTGTGTGTGTGTGTGTGTGTGTGTGTGTGTGTGTGTGTGTACATCATGTATGCATTTATCATACATATATATGTATATTCATATATATTCATAGCCATGGAATAAAAAAGAGACCACATAATTTTTTTATTGTTATTGATTTTGTTACCGTATTTATAGGAGTGTGTCTGTGTAAAATGTGCATGTCACTCTTGTTTTGTACACTACTGACCACACTTGATTCAACATTCCAAACAAAAATGGATTGGAGTCATTTTAAAAATAATACTTATTAATAATTTCTTATACCTTGGGAATGTTAAACAATCTTACATTATTTTACAAATGCAACAGTTAAAATGATGATGTTAAAATCATAGTGCGGGCATGTGTGACACAACACATATGGAGGCATTTCTTATTTTTACACAGCTCGCACTGTAATAGTTCATAAACCAATGGCAACCTGTGCATTTTACACACACACACACACACACACACTGCCACAAATTGTACAAACAGTGAACAGAAAAAACTGCAAATTTACTCTTTTTTCACTGACTGTGTATTTTATAGTTATTCTTGCAGTAGCTCTTCTCATTTTCTCTACGTATGACTGTGGAAGAGAACTGCAATGTTTTAATGCTCATGGCTTGCAGACTGCACAAGTTTCATACAGAACACGTGAGCAGAATGTGTCTCATTTATGCCAAGGCTCAGTATGTCTGGCTCTGAGTGTCTGTATTGATCATTATTGATGTGTCTTTTGTTTGTTTGTGTAGGTGGAGATCCCCATGTCTTGTCTACGCAGGACTCCTTTGCTCCAGGGCTGGTTTCGCCTGCTGCCACTGGGGAACACAGAGGACGATGCCGGGTTAGAGAAAGATGGGGGCTGTGGAGTGTGTGTGTGTGTGAGGATGTGACACCAGGACAGGAGGTTCATTAGCAGATGAGTCAGTGTGTGTGTGTTTGTGTGTGTGGGAGTGTGAGTGGTGATGATGACGATGATGCCTCTGGGAATCTCTCATTATTTTCTTCAGCATGCCACCACTTTTAGAGACGCATTAACTTACTCTGCATCTTTCTTTCCCACTTACCTTCTGCCGCTCTCCCTCACGCTTTCAGGGGTAAACTGGGGGCGCTGCGGCTGAAGGTGCGTTTAGCCGAGGAGAGGATTCTTCCCTCTCTGTACTATCAGCCTCTTGTAGACTTGCTGGTGGAAGCCGTCATCTCACCCGCAGAGGTAAATCCAGAAAAACACTAGCCTCCAGGGCTGCACACTAAACAGTTTGTAATACAAAAACAGGCTTCAGTGGCTGAGCCATGTTTGAAGCTAGTATATATTCAGTATACACAGATTTACTGGTTTCTGTAGTTACAAAATAATCTTTGAACCATATCCTACTGTTCATTGATTTTGCTTGCCGGAAGAATAATTTTATGCAGTTTTCTTTTACCCTGGGAATTCAACCTGATTTTTCAAACTCAGTGGTTCATTCAGAGTGGTTTGATGCCAAAGGATTTATTGTGGAGTTTCAATATTTCGGATGCCAATGATTAAGAGAATACAACATGCAGCCCTTCCTCACACTGAACAGTGGTGTAAGTTCAGCACATTCACTCTTTTAGGTAGACGACCCTACTCCACTGACCCTGCTGGAGGAGGTGACCACAGTGGACAGCCGGCAGGACGTCGCCATGACACTGGTGAAGATCTATCTTGGCCAGGGCCTAATTGTGCCATTCCTGGACTACCTCAACACCAGAGAAGTGCACCACACAAGTATGTCTATGTTGCATGAATGGGTGCATGCACTTACACTCAGTATACCTAATTTAGGCTTTTGCATCATCTCTATATGAGTTGTGAGAAGATTAGGAACATGCTCCTCCTCATTCCTGTCTATCATCTATAAATGTCTATCATCTATAAATGTCCCAGCTCATGCTTCTCTTTCCATCTCAAAGGTTTCGTTGATATTTCTCTTAGGGAAGTGGATAATGAATACTCAAAATACCCTCCTTTGGGGTTTTCCCTTCCACTATAAATGTACAAAAACTGTAAAAAAAAAAAAAAGCTCTAGTCTAGACACCACATTTCCTGCCAATGTTTCTGTTCACACATAAACCACCCTGGCAATTTCCCTTAACTTCAATGGGTCCTGGGCCGGTTGACTGCAGTTACAGCCTTTTTTATGTTCACACTTAAGGCCTTATTGTTTAACTACCATAAACCCACAGGTAAATGTGCATGTTTAAATGAGGCTATACTGTCCTATTTTTCCAAGCATGAAGGTAGAGTCTGATCTGGAGCTTAAAACTTCTACTGACGGAACTTCCATTTCTATTTCTTTTGTTACCCCCAAAAACACTGGAATAAAACTGCTCAGTTGTAAACAGTTATTTTGTAGTTTAAATTGTTGTGGTTTATTTATCTGTGATCCATTGATGGTTGGTATGGTATGGCGGATTTGTAACCTGCACTGTCTTGTCAGTTTAGGGCAGAATTTCAAAACCTGATGTAGTTCAGGGTAGAGCTGGGATACTCGGATCCTTTTTCGGATCCGACTCCCTCTGAGTCACTCAGTAAAGTGATCCGGATCTGCGA
>JBBPDB010000039.1:12608522-12634222 GCA_037974465.1 Brachypetersius altus
GACCCAGCTCCCAACCCAACTTTGTGAATAGATTAACGGCGATATTTTTTTTATCGCGCGATAAGAGTCTCGCGTTATTGGTCTGATAATCACGATATTTTGATGATAACAGCTGATTTTAATATATAAAATATATTTTCCCTCATATTCCTTTTCTCAAACACATTCAGAAATATGCCCAATCCCACATACTCCATGTTTGGGATAGGGCATATTTGGAAATATGTGTTTGACGTAATGAATATTTGGGGAAATATAGTTCATTTACTGATATGTCTATTCCCACATATGCTGTACTGCGCTAAAGTATGGAGCCACTCCTCATTTCTGCGTATTTTGCTCCAAAGAGCCAGACTTTCATGTAGACTTGAGGAACAGTTCTCCATCCACCAAACTTCACTGGGCTGAACCAGTAAAGTAACAGGTGCAGATGATTCCAGATGATCAGGCAGTGATCAGTATACTGGTGGTTAGAACTCCTTCATTGTGACGTGTTGTAACTTTAGGCATTTTGCAGCCTGTCACAGTAAATCAGGATCGTGGCTGAAATGGTTGACAGGCATAAAATAGTATTTTTGCGCCGACAAGATGATTCAAAGTAAAATAGAAGGAATTCAGGGGTCACTCAAGACTTTTGCTCAACACACACCCTATACCATATAAATCTTGCCAAACAGCGATGCCAACACAATAACAAAATGGTCAGCAGTCCATTCGCAGCCTTGTGTGTCTTTTGTTTTCACATTCACAACCACAAAGTATTCATGAGAGAGCCCATTTAATCCCTCTCAGGTTACAATTACATAAGGCACAAGACATCCATTATAGCCACTATCCTGTCTCCACCGCAAATGATCTCTATACAAGCAGTCTCTAATGGCAAGCTGTCAGAAGTAAGTTTCAAACCATTTAGCGATTTACGGGGAATCTGAGCAAACAGAAATAAATCACATTCGCCCCCTCAGCCGGTCAGTCTGCCAGAGAAGCCTGGGTAAGTAACAGTCTCTCATTTGAAAATTGCAAATGTCTTTGCCTAGAGGAGATGAAACAAGAAAAAAAGAAACATAAGCTTAGAAATGCTGTGCGAATCGTTTCTTATAATGTGGACAAACTGAATGGGAGCGGTGGTTTTGTAGGTGCTTAAGGCACAGATTTTGTCAAGCATGCTAGGTTTGTAATTGATTGATTTATTCATTTATTTCTTTTATTTATTTTATACCGTCTGTGATGCGCATTCTTGAAACATTCACATTTTCTTTTGGGAAAACTATATCAGTCTTTAAAATCCAGACTACCAATGGGTCAATAATACAGAATCATTTAAAATGTTTCTAATATTAATAGATTTATTTACTGATGTATCTGTACTCCCTAGCTTCAGGTACAACTATTTTAAAGTGCCAGTTGTTCAATGAAATAAACTTAGTTTTTTGAAGGAATGTCCAATGACCTCAATTCTATAGTACTGTAAAGGAAATTATTGCATTTTGCACTTGTGTATCCCTTGTGTATCCCTCATGTTGCATGTTATGTATTAAAAATTCAATACAATTGGGTAATAAAGAGTGCTTCAATTTATAGTAAAGATCTAATTTATAGTGAAGATATGAATATAAGCACAGACCTGCTGTGTGCCAAATACATACATGCTGGTGATTAGCTTTATGCTAATGTGCTGCACAAAATGCACAGAAATAGAAGTCAGTCACAGTTAATCAGGTCTGAACTGCGCTGTTTGAAATCCGGCAAGGCTGCTGGAGTGTGCTGTGCTGCACAAGAAAGAGCTGTTTGCTGTTTTTTAGGCCTGAATTGGAGATTCACGCAGGATTTGCGAGAAGAGGAGCTAAAAGAATTTGTCCACTCCCCACCAGGCTGGATCTGTTCAATCATACAAGCAAAGTGGATTAGCTTCTCTTCAGCTAAGACACAGTTTAAAAGTTCCACAGATAATTTGTTGTAATAAGCATTAACTCTGCAGTTGCTAACACAAGACAGGAGAGAAAGGAGGTAAAAGCAGTGGTAGGACAGAGAAGAGTGCATCGCTCGGGAGGATAATGAATAAATTAGACACGCAGCAGGCTTGCGTTTTGCCAGAAAATTCACACACGACCAGGGGAACCGCAGGGACACCGAATCACTTTTCTCTCGCTAGCGCGGAGGCTAATCAGAAACGGCATGCTTGCTAGCGCAGCGTGACCCCCCTGCAAGTGCAGATTCACCCACAGCTCAGCAAGGCCTCACTTCACACCAGCATGCCCCCAACACTTCCTCGGCCAGTCATGGGTATCCCTTTCGTACGTATACTTATACCATCAAAGTCATTCAAAATTGGATTCATTAATCAATGCTAATATTCCAATTTTCAGAAGTGATAAATGACCAATAGCGGAGCAGTTAAAGCCTGGACTAATGACCTGCCTCCACTGTCAATGGACTAATTCATTATGACAAAGGAGCCGCCAACAAATGATCGCCTGGCCCCACTCATGGACACGATGAAGGACGCTTTCTCGCCGTGGCATGACAATAAGGTCTAACCGCTCACAGCTACAGAAAAAAGGAGTAATCGCCAAGGCGCCTTACCTGCACTGAAGTCTTGAGCTTATAAAAGTGTTTTCACTTGTCTACTGCATCTGTGGCCAAGCCCTCATTGGTTAGCATCTTTGTCTGCGGGGTATTTTGCTATGTGGCCAGAACTGACACACTCTTAAGGGTCCATTGTGAATAGAGAGGGCCGGCATAATAGACACTCTAACATAACAAAGACTGATAATCCTGTCTGCCCCAACTGCTCCCATGATGCTGGCAGACATTTTAAGGGCAGTTAAGTTGCTGTGAGGCGACACTGAATGAACTGCGGGCGGAGAGAGACACCCAAAAAGCCATTATCTATGGTGAGCGGCGTCAATTCGCATCAATTAGGGCCCGTCCGAAGTGTCAGCGGTGAGGCTTCAAATGAATAATTAAATAAATAAAGCCAACCACAAGTGGCTACTGTATAGCCTTTTAGTCATCTGAGTCCCCCCTCGGTGTATTGGCACAAAAACCCTTTAAGCCTTCGGCAAAACAATAGAAGGCCATCTGCAAACCTCACAACGCCAACTCAGTATAACCGCACCAACTTAGCCGCCTCTAATTCAAGATTTAGCAGGAAAAGGAAGATTTATTACTCTCTCCTCCAGCTTTTTTTAGCGAAGGAGCTAGAAATTCGATAGCAGTCCCTCCTTTAAGGAACTCATTCATGGTTTATTGTTCAGGAAGCTCATTGGAATTGCTGTAACTTGTCAGTAAAGCTAAGACCACTGTTTTCACAGAACACCCCTGATTACCATGGCTCAAGAATCAAGAGTGATTATTTTTGATTTCGGATAAGGACTATTTTCGGTGCAAAATTTATCCACCTAATTTTGAAAATGTTCTCTGATTTTAAGGCAGCCCACTGGATTACCTTTGATGTCCAGCTTTGCTTTTTCTACATGCCCACTTGGTCATCATCTTGTCTGCCAGTTGTACCTACAATTGACGTGTCGCAACAGCAACATGCAACCCCTCGTGTACAGACCACCGTCCCAGACCACTCCCAGGTTCAAGCAGTGGTTCGGCAAAAATCATATTTACAGATTTCCCAATACCGCGAATGAAGCCAAGACATTTGGAATTTTCTCATTTTAGTTTTGCACTAACAAGCAATCTGGCAGGTTAGCACTGCAGATTCAGCTATGGACAACAGGATAGCAGTGTAACAGTGTGTCACACAGTGCCAGGGACCCATGAAGAAAGGCTGGCTGAAATTGCTAAATGAAATCATGCATAAGGCTAACCCAGCAGCTGTTAGCTTCTATTACATGTTAGCCACATTAGCCCCATATGTCTGGTGCAATACAAAAGAAGTCTCCAAGAATATTTTACTTTCTTTTTGTGCTCCTGTCTTCTTTTTTATTACACTACTTCGTGTTTTTTTGTGGTTCTGACCTGCTCCTGGTTTTCCCTTATGTTCCTCCTATCCACAGTGCAGGTGCCATTTGGGGTATCCCAATGGGTAAGTGGTTTTGGCCCCAGTCTCCTGGCCCATGGCCCTGCAGGTCGTGTTCTCTGCTGTCGCCTGGCAGCTACAAGCCCTCAGCGGGATGTGTGTGTCCAGCAGCTGGGTGGTTGTGGGATAAAAAATCTGGCCATGTGGTCGTTGGCTACATGCTGCCCTTGGCCTGACTATCTAGTCTATGTCAAGAGGTTGGTGCAAAATGAGGATAAACTATTAAAGCAATACTTTAAAAAACAAGAAAAAGCAAACAAAAAATATATTTTAAACAATTTTCTTCTACCCCAACTGTAATGTGTATTGTGTCACAGAGTTTTGCACTGGATGTCTAAATCCTCACACGCTTACTCCAAACCCTGAGAAAAGTGTAACTTGAGAAACTGGGTTAAAATTATGTTTAACCTTTTAATTTTTTTTTTTTTGTCAAACCATCGCTTAAAACTGACAAATTAAGTTTAAATAATCACCAAAGTCATTCTCCTGCATACTCTTCTGCCTACACACAGTTACACTTGTCTTATCTGTGTCTTTTGTCTTCCCCTGCTACTCCTGCTACAAGCAGAGTGTTGAAAGAATAATTGATTGCATGTATCATGTTTGACAAAGGTTTAGAAGAAGATAAAGCTTGCTATGTGTACTTTGTAACTGTATATCTACAGGATTCTATATATATATATGTGTGTGTGTGTGTGTGTGTGTGTGTGTGTGTGTGTATGTATATTCATACATACATTTGTATACATATTTGTGCTTGTGTTTAAATGTAAAAAAGATTTAAATTCGACTTTTATATGGACATCAGCATATTTTAAACTCCTGTAGAGGTGTGTACATTTACTTTCACTCAGAAAAATCAACAAAACGTGTAATTTGACTAGGGACATGCAATGTAAATGTTTCCACTTTCTCTCGTGCCATTAAACTCCAAGGGTGGACATTAGCGGACAGCTTCAATTAACATGTGCTTTTACCAGTTTTTAAAATCACTCTGCTAATTACACCGTGTCATTTTTGCTGAATACGTCTGGACAGAAAATTTGCATGTTTCTCCTCCTTGTTTCTGCTCGAAAATACACAACTTGCTTTGCCACATTTCTGCTTCAGTGGCCAAAGTTCATTAGGTCACCGTGATTACTCTAAGCACAATACAGGCCATTAAATGTTGGAAAAGTATGCAGGCACATTTTTCCACAAAACAACACTAACGTTTCCCTTCACTCACATTTCATCCAACTCATTAAATAAAAGCACGGGTAATAATGAAGGAAACAAACAAACACGTGAACAGTCAGTATAACATAGTAGTTTTACTGGTGGCCAATTATAAAATTGAACAGTTGATATTCACTCCAGCTCAAAAGTTTGGAAAGATCGATTTTTTCCATACAAAACCAGTTTTACTGCAGATACCTGTGCTAAATTATTGTATTATGATGCTACTATGTCATAACTGCATAGGTTTCAACTCATTTGTAGGGATCTGCACAAATGTGAAGATGTGTCTAGAATGATTAGTGACGCTGTAGATGACTTGATGATGGAGGAATGTTCAACAAACATGAATGCCTCGCATTTAAAACATGAAACAATGCAATGTTTTTTTATCAGGGAATTACTTAAGTGGGCAGTTATGCATAAAATACTACATGAGGAGTTTGTTGGCATGATTCCCAGGCTCTTGCCCTGTCCAGGGCACTAATCAGACAACATTGAAACAAAATGCAGAATTATAAGAAAACACAAAAACAATAGGGTTGTAGTTTGGCAGAATCCTACACCTGAGATGTGCTTGAGCCTCTGAAAGAGAAGGATACCCCCAATTCTCCTCTCCTGCCCTGGATGTCAGTATGAGTACATAGAAAATACTCATTCTTCTTTTTTTTAAATAATACACATTCTGTACAAAACACAACATTCTTTGTCATTGTTTTTATGTTGCTACAAACTACACAACTATATTTATTACTGTTAAAAAAATGCAAGCTAAAATCATATTTATTGATGCTCTGAATTTCTGCATTTGTTTGCTTATGTAAATCTCTGTAAACACGGTTCTGCATCTTTGAACATCTCTGCTGCTAGAATACAGAACCAGTCAAAATACTGTATGTATCCTCAATGTAGCCACTGCCAGTTGCACTGTTCGTTGGCTTGTCCTGTCTTGTTTAGTTGCGTTGTTGCTCTTGTGTTCTATCCTGTTTGCACTTGTGTTCAGTTCTGCTCGTGTTGCTCCATGGTCCTGGAGGACCATTGTTTCGTTTTTACTATGCACTGTGTGTATATGGTAGAAATGACAATAAAAACCGACTTGACTTGACTTAACTTGACTTGACTTGACTTGAATCCTCATCTTGCATTAACGGTGTTATTAATGAATGAGTCACAGTGCTGTAGTGCATGTGAAGCAGTCTTTGATCAGCCTGCAGGACAGGACAGACAGTGCAGATGGAGAGAGCAGACGATAATTTGTCCAATGAGGTGCCATTCGTTATAATGAATTCTGTCTGTATTTGAGGGCTACTCAGTCAAGAGCACTTTTTAGCCCTGTCAAAGCAAGGACCCCTCGCCTTAAATGTTGAAATACAAGCTGAACATGTTCGGAGCTGACCCACGCTGGATGGAGATGTATATGAATGATTTAAAGAGCGTAAAAAGAAAGCAGGGGAAGCTGCTAAGAGAAAGTTTTTCTTTTAGCCACCAGTTTAGCAGCTTCACACTGTGCTGTCAATACCAGGCTCACACACACAGGAAGGAGAGTGGACCACATTTATGGAGGCATATAGAAAGGGTAGAACTGCAGACGTTTCCTGAGTGACTTGTAAGACATCCTTGTTTCTACAGATGTTTTTGTACATGTTTGCTCAGTGTGTTGCGACACAGTAGAGCCATGAGAAAAATACAGTCATCATATGAAAATACCCTGTAGTGAATTAGGCTATGATGATGATTCTTATTATGATAACAATGTGATTGATACTATTACAACAATTATATTAATTGGAATAAGTTAGCACTATTACTACCAATATTACTACTACTACTACGACTACTACTACTACTACTACTACTACTAATAATAATAATAATAATAATAATAATAATAATAATAACAGTAACAATTACAATAATAGTAGCAACTTTATTAATGATCAATGTTTTAATATTATATTTAATATTACGTGTTATTATTGTTATTGCTATTATTATTATTATTATTATTATTATTATTATTTTGTTATTGTTAGTAAAAAATATTTTTCAAATAATTATTTAAGGTATAAGCATTTCTAATAAATTGTAATATGAATTTTTATGACTTCTTATAAAATTATATTGTCTAATTAACTAAAAACACTAAAACATTTTCAAATTAGGGAAATTATTACATTACAACAATAATAACAACATCATCATTAATAATAACAACAATAATATTTGTGATTAGTAGTATTAACAGTAGTATATGTGTTAGAAGTAGTAGTCGTCGTTGTAGTAGTAGTAATAGCAATAGCAGTAGTATTAGTATTAGTAGTACAATTACATTAGACCAGTACTGGTGTGGTAGTCGTGGATGTAGGATAAAGAAGCACAGGAGACAGATGCAGAGTGATTGTGGGTCAGAGTATTTACATAAACATGCTCTGTTTTATTAAATAGAGATAAAAACAGGAAGGAGCCTGGGGAGCCTATTATCTGGCCGTCCCCAGTGAGAGCTGCACTCCGTGGGCCCCACAATCACTACAGAATACTAATGCTGGGTAGGACTACAGCAGCCTCTACTGGAAGCAATAGGTCTACAAGAGGTCTTATATTCTGGAGTGTACTGTAGTCCAGCGCACACTTTAGTATCATATATTTCATCTGTCTGCATGCCTGTGCCCTACTTACACTATAAGACTCCAACAGTAAAAAAGTCCCTGTTGCCTTATTAATATACCTGTGAAGTAAATATAATAAATATACATGGGCAGAGCTTCCTGTGAACTGAAATTGTGCCATCAGTGGTCCCTGTTCTGCATTATTCTATTTTTTTCCCCTCTTTTTTTCATGGCAGGAAGTTAATTGAGTTCCACTGTACACATTCATTACAGCTGACCAAAAACAAATGAGGCATTTTATGAGGGAAGACACACTGTGGCAAATGTTTTCATAGCCAGGCAGGAAAAGTCTGAGAATCTGTTTTTTATTACACAAATTGATCTAATTTTCAGCGCCGCCATCTGCAAGCTGTTGACCTGACCTATAAAAGGTCAGTGGAAAATGGAATTACAGAAGCGCCTCCAAATTCAAAGATTGTGAATTGTGCATGTAGGCGGATGTGATTCAGGGGGCTAATGGTTTCACCTTTAGAGCGTAGAAACGAATCACACTAAAGGTCAAACGATATCATGTTGGGGGTGTTTTTTTGTACAGGTGGTACCAGTTGCATGGATAACTCTGCTTAGCAAGCCTGTCTGTTCAGCCTTCAGTCAATGGATCCTTCCAACCGCTGGAATGCAGATATACAATCAGTTTTTCAAGCACAGAAATAGTTTTAGAGATTAGTGGGTGGGTTAACGTGCAAGTTTTAATACACTCGAAAGACTTAATTTGATTCAAAGGGCTTGATTCTACTAGCAGGCATTCATGAAGACCCTTTCATAACAGTACATCAATAGGCAAATACTAATTACTAGGGCTGAGATCACTTATAATTACATTGCAAATTGCCGATGACGACAATTAAATCAGTAAGATAAAGATAAAATAAGATTTTTACAGATGAAAAAAAGCGGATTTGCTTTTTAACACACCAAAGCTTTGATGGCCTTCTTATTTATACTTGCGATCGAAGAAGATGAAAAGGACAAAATACCGGATCTATCTTACAACTCAATGTGATGCATCTTAAAAAGCTGCTAAAATAAAGTTAATCACTGACTCACTGCTGAAACTCCGGGCTGTATTTGTGAAGGAGTCGGATGCTCTACTTCACCTTGGAGCTTGTGACAACAAAAGCAAAAAGCAAACTAAAAGCAATCGTGAGCTCTGATGTGAAGACAGCATTAACGTTGACGTGTTAACGGGTAGGTTTTCAATGAAGCATTTTGTCCTGATGTGTGAACATTCCTTGGGCTGTATCAGCCTCTCTGGTGTGAATAGGAACCTTTATTTGTTGTAATGTTATGGTAAAATGCCTGTGATTTTGTGTACTGAAAATATAAAAATTCATCATTAGCAGTAATTTTGTCCCAATAACTATATGAGTTATATAGTGACAGTTATACAGAGTTAAGTACACTGTTTAGTTGGAATAACTGATAACTGATGAGTTGGAATTGACAATAAAGAATTTAGTAGTGCCACATCGAAAAATACTTTCGATGAATACCAAGCATTTTCTCTGAATGTTTTTCACACTGTGCTGCACTAAATCCAATTAAATAGGAATAATTTAAATGAATTCTTATTCATTTACGTCATGATTCTATATATTTTAATATGATGCTTAAATGCGTATTTAGCAGTAGCAGAGGACAATTTTCTCTTGAGTGTGTGTGTGTGTGTGTGTGTGTCTGTGTCTGTGTCTGTGTCTGTGTGTCTGTGTGTCTGGCCTGGCGTGGGGCGGGTATATGGTTAGATAAGTATCCCAGGCGAGTAAATGATGCATTTATCCCAACCTACTGCACCTGAGGTATGCGCAAATTTAAGAGGAAAGCGGTTCACAAAATGGAAATACTGCACTTAAACTGTGGAGGGAATATGGATTAGACCAGTCAACTGTGCTGAATTTCAGTCGAGACAAATATATTTATGAGGCACTGAGGCAGGATAGCTTCTCATTTGTAAATCACAGACTGGTCTTTGGGCATTTGCTCTTCTTCAAACTTCAAGTTACAGTTTACTCCAGACTTTTGAGACTTATCAGACTTATTTTAATTCCAGTTTGGTATAGATGCAGGCCTTTTGGCTGAAATTCCTGTTGAACTGTTTTCAAGACTTTACATTTTGTAAGCAGCTAATAGAAGCCTTTTGGAAGTATTTGACGTGTGAACATGTAATTTCATAACATATTTTCTGAGATCTCAAACAAAGACAAATTTAATTAATTTCATTTCAAATCTACTATTTACTATTTAAATGCAGATACCAGCAGCAGGATAAAGATCATGATCGGGATAAAGTCCAGTGTTAGACCACATTTGCGTTTCAAAGGAAAATCTCCCTTCAGAATAAAGTCCAGCAGTAGGCTTCAACTATGCCCAGGAAACTGACCAATTATGTGCATCCCCTTCCTTAAACTGATATAAATAGAATTTTAGCAAAAAGTAAGTAATATGAATATAAAATAATATAACAGATGTTATTAATGTGTTTTATTATGTGCATATTGGGATCCAGTCAAAATCAATGCCTTTTTTCTGCTAGGAAAATGAGAAAAAATTTGAAAGCCCCAGTGACTCAAATAGATTATTTAATATTGTGGAATAAAGTTTCTTTAAAAATGGTACAAACCCGCAATATGATAAATTAATTTTGACATTTTATTATCGTCTAGTAGTCTAGATAACTATCCACCAGCTGCATAAACAAATTTCAAATCATTATGAACTTGAGGGAGAGGCTGTGGATGTGCAGGGGACAAGGACAGGGGGAGATGCAAAACATGACTAGCCTACATGTGTAATTCTTGATCGTGATCTGTGTTTTTGCTGTAGTACTATGGTCTTTGTTTTTACCTGTACAGCACTTATGCAGAGTCTACAGCATCTTCTAGGATTCAGGGGTCTACAATGTTTACTGGATATAATAAGCATAGTGTGACTGAAAGTCAAAATCACTCTGGAATTCCTGTTAAAGACTTGGACAGTAAGTGGTTGACATCTGTAACAGCACCCTAAAACACAGTTTTGGTCCATTATGGTCACAGACAGTGTTTACTGGAAAGAGAACAAGAATACTTACCTGAGATGCACTGGGAATGAATGGCTTGGTAGAATATTATGCAGCCTCATGCACACAGATGTGAAGAATTAGATCGGTAATAATGCCTGTCCTGTATAATGTCCCGCACAGACACCTCTTAGAGTGTCAGGGTGGGATCAAGATGTAGGCTTTGGAAAGCTGAGAATAATGAGCTTCCTTGTATTTACAGTAATATGACATAGCAAAGGTATCCCATTGGGTTACCAAACAAAGATCATTATACACACACAGGAGACTTCCTGCAGTCGGTAAAATAGGAAAGAGACATAATACGCAACACATAAAAGTCATTTTTCCATAAAATTATAGATGGAGTCACCATAATAGTGATGCTTGTTAAACGTATTCAGTGTTATAACTGTGAAGAGGCTAACAATACAGTGTTAACCCTTAAGTGCTGTCATTAAATTTGAGCAGCTCATTGCAACAAGCATAGAAACTCTGTTAACATAGTAAACTGTGATACCATCTGTTGCATGACATTTCAGGTCGGAATATATAAAAATGCATTATTTACTGATGAGCCTGTCTTAGAGAGGCCCAATTTTTCCAGTCAGAATATTACATGGTACTACAGGTTATAATAATAGTTATAATAATTATTAATAAAATAATAATCACCATTGTCGTCTTCATCATCAGCATCATACCTTTTGTCAATGCAGAAGGTAAACTGAAAATAAATGTAATTAACTGTGTAATGAATTGTGAAATAAATAAGTAACAAAATAGATGTAATTAACTGTGTAATGAATTAAATTAAATTTGTAACATTTAAGAGTTAATGCAAACTACTTGCTGGTAAAAAAAAAAATCTTTCTGGGAGCCTGCAAAATCAGTTCAAACTAGAGTACTAAATACCTTCCTAAATACCCTTTAGGACAAAAACATGATCATAGAACTGCATGTGTTAATCTACATTATCTTCCACCACAGGGTGGCAGAGCAGATCAGTTCTGAAGGAAATCATTAGCATCTCTTTGCTTTATCCCCAAACCCCACACAAGCTCAGTTTTAGTTTATTATAATCATACTGGTACCTCCATGCCTTTTCCAGCACAGGGTACAGTGAAAATGAAACCCTTTAAAATGTCTCGCACTTGCTGCCATCACTACTGAGACTCTTCAGCTGTGGCTCTTTAAGGAAGAGGGTGCAATTAGAGCAAGAGCTCAGCGTGATACTGCCAGAGAGGAAATCTGCCGGTCAAGTGTTCCCCTCTTATTGTTCTAAAGCACAAGGAAGCAGGACACTCCCAGGCTTGAGCTTGCTTTCACAATCTCACTGAGGAGTGTGCTTCAGAGTAAGATACACACTGCTGTTTTTGAGAGGCTACCGCACACTTATTACTTATTACTCATGTAACAGCTCTATCATACTTTTCCACTGAAGAAACAGTTTTTCGCATGTACTTGATTGTAAATGAAATATGTGCATATGTGCAAAAAAATCAACACCATTAGTGCCATAATTAAATACAGCAAAAGATAGCAACTGCGTATATATCCAGGTCTTCAGTAGTTTATTCACATCACGTGGAAGTTTTTCTCACCTCATTGATGCAACGTATAATTGAAGTTTACTACATTTAGCAGATATTAAAACGTTTGTATTAAAGTTAATTAAGCAATCATATATTACATTTCAACATTTCAAATGAAATCAGACGAACACCACATGTCCCACATCATGTTCCAAAATAGGAACATCTTCATGCTTTTACAGTTATTCAGTGTTTAACGTTACAATCTGTTTTCTCGGTTGTAAAAAGCAGAAGTTTTTTCTTCTGGTGGCAGAGAGAATGAAGTCATGGTTTCTGTATTGAAAGCTTGTTGGGTGGCAGGGCTGGGTCTGCCTTATCTACACAGACACATTTCTTAGAGAAACATTACCACGCACACATAGTTAAAAATACAGCCTTGCTGCGCACCTCACTAACACTCACGCATTGTTGATAGACGCATTAAACAATTCTAAACCTTTTGCTTGGCACAAGCCTGGATCTTTCTAGCACAAACACTATGTACATTTTGGATATCAGCACTGCTTTAAAGTCAGACAGACATATTATGACAGCCACAACATGTAATCAGTGTCTATTTAGTATCAAGATAACTATTGCCAATAATAATCGTTTGAAGATAAGAAAGAACTTTATTTATCCCAAGGGAAATTCTTTTGTCATAAACATGCTCAGTGCACAAGAGGGACAAAGATAAGACAATAACATTTTTAAAACAAATAGTAATTGTACAAATGGACTAACAGAATAACAAAATATCTAACAATGAACTATAACAGATAAAATGAAATAACAGATTATTAGTGCATGGGGTTATGAAAAGTGGCTTAGTGCTGTGAACATATGATCGATTACTAGATGTAGGACTAGATTTCTCTGAAAATGTTTCTTGAGAAGCATCAATAATAGAGAGTGAGTTTGCATTTCTTCCACCAGTTGAATAAACTTGCTATCTGTCACCAGCATTCAGTTCCAGTTCCAACACTAGCAGTATGTAGAGACACGTAACAGAGCACTTTGGGCTAAGCTACCAGGGTGGTCCAGCTTCAGCACAGCTTTTAAGCTACAGCAAACAAAGTGGCAAGTGAGTAAAATGACCTCATAATCAGTTTACCTCACTGAGGATGGAGTAACTGTTCAGAATATAAATGTAAATCTCGATTAAATGGCTCATATAAAGTAATTTGCAGAGAATTTATAGACTATAGCTCCTGCTAGCCTGCCATAAGTCCTGTATCAAAGCTGTCCAGCTGAGTTTCGTCCAACAGCAGCAGTATGTTTCTCATACATTCTTCAAAAGCCACGCTGAAGGCAAGAGGGTTTGTTTGTCTTGTGGTATTGTTTTTCAGGCTAGTGTGCTTTCTGCTGATAGCATTTCCCCCCACAAATGTATAATTTTCAGGGCCACTTCAACATGTCCCAAACTCCAGAGCTTTCTCTTTGTTGGGCTCTTTTTTAGTTTGAGCCTCAGCTGTTTCAAACCGTTTGGTCATGCTGGTCTTGTCAGTGGACATGAAGCAAACTTTTCTTAAGTGTCTGGATCACTCAGAGGTGTTGTGAATTTTCACACCCGTCACTGGCGTCTCTGTTGTCATGCGCTGAACTGCTTTTCTGACATCCCAGACAGGTCTGCAAGTAGAAAATGTTCCTGCGTGCTACTTGCTTAAAGTTTCTGATTGAATACCAAGAAAAGCAAAGTGAAAGTTCAAGCGCTCCAGGACCTGCAGAATTATTTCACTCTACTGCTGCATTTAGTATATTCTGCACTGAAGTCTTCTTTCATAATGCAAGATGAATTCAGAAAACACATATGACACATGACCTATGATCCTTCCTCCAAAGTCTCTCCAGATCCTTCAGAGCCCTCAGGCCACACTGGAATCTCATTTTTAGCCCACCCCACAGGTTTCCAGGCTTTAGGTCAGGAAACTGAGATGGTCACTGTAAAAGTTTCATTTTGTGGTCAGTGGACCATGTGTGAGATTGTATCCTGTTGAAACCATGAGGCAGAGTTGGCTTCCTGTCAGATGGAGCCAATTTTTGATCTTCTGGTATTTGAATAAGAACAGGTTACCGTGAATACTGAGAAGATGCCCAGAGAATTTGGAGGAACAGGACATCAGAGATCTACCACCACACTTCACCATGAACAGTTGTTTTGTTTTCTAGCAAATCTCTGGTGATATTCGTTCCAGTGATCTTTAGTGAATTTCCTTTTGTGGAACAGCAGAGGTTAGTACGTCCTTTCCAGATTGTTTGTTGGAAAGGACATGGTAGTTCCGGAGGGATATGTAACAGTCCCTAAAGATGTCTTTTGGAGACACTTCATTTGAAGGGACATCTTCCTTCGTCCTTGTTGAGTAAAGTGCAAATTACACAGCTCTAAATGGTTCATTCACTGAGGAAAGCGTTATTTATTTTGATGAATAAACTCCCTATGAAAATGAGTGTAAATCACTTATAATAGCTTTGTCAATAAACACTTTGTGAAGAACTCATTGAGCAAATCACTGAGCATGAAGTAATCATCTAACTTGATATAAAATTATTTCTGCAGGTTTATGCTTTTTTGATTAATTAATAGGGGTTCATTTATTAATGTTTTACACTTAAAATTGATTTTAAAAAAACAATCATAACGTATTTCCAGATTCTAGCTAGTGGGATCTTAAACAGACATGATACTATTGTTACTTTCGAGCATGGGGTGCAAACAGACGTCTTTAGAGGATACATTGCATTAATGAGAACGATTCACTACCAAATAATACCTGCCCAATGCTGTTCCTGTGGGGGTCCTGACCACTGATGAACAGGGTAAAGCGGCTAAAAATTGATGCAGAGAAGCACATCGATTACTGACTGTAGAAAACCACAGTGCACCCGAATGCTACTGCAAGTGGAGCCGATCAAATTGACAGTGAGGTCAGATACAAGGTAGGTGTATCTAATGTAGTGTTTTTCAGTGTATCTTGAAGAATTAGTGACTTATTAATCTCTTATTATTTCTAATGTAATAAACTCAAGAAGTCAGCTGAACCTACAGTAATCAATTACTCAGGGATAAGCAAATCTTAAGCATGTGTTTATCGTACATCATTACAATCAATAATGAAATTATTAACGAATTTTAAATTTAATAGACTTCCTGGCATGTGCTAACACACGTCACAATGAACAAAGTGTAATGTGCAGTGAATACATTTCTGAACAAGTGTACAATTCATTATGTTATTATTAAAGACGTCCCAGAAATTGTTCCCTTAAAAAATATTCTTACCAGTGGAGTCCATTTTTCTCAGGGATTCTATACAAATAATTTGACCTCACTATAATTAAAATTTTCTCACTTCTGGTTACCATGAGAAAGAAAAGATGCACTGTAAGATTTAGGGTGTTTGGGTATTTATGGTATTTGTGGTGAAACTATATTTTTATGTGGTTAGATTTTTATTAGATTTGCATGAATAAACATTTACCTGTATTGCTAACAAACAGAGTCCCTTGAGAGAATCTTGCCCTTAGTGTGTTCCTCCATCGTGTTTGTGAGAGCTGATTGTGGGCTACGACAGGAAGGGTCAGGTTTGGAGAAACAGGAAAATGATGAAAGGAAGCGAAGTACGTCACACGGGCACACTGCTGCTGGTTAAAGTGATCCAGTTTCTACGCGCAAATGGAGTTCTTCCTCAACTCACCGATGAAACTCATACTTTTGGCAGGTAGGACAACTTTTATGTTGAACCCTCAGTCCTCAGAGCCTTTCAGAGGAATTACTGATGGTGGACGCCGTCTTTTTCAGTTTTCAGTAGATTACTTCTACTCTTCAACAATTAGAGGGAAATTTAATGTTCTTTTTTCAGATTACAGCTCCGTTTCCTTATCGTTCCTATCTTGTCTTTATTTTTAGGACTACATTTTAGTCCAATCTAGAACATGAAACATTGGCAAATTACATCATTTCCAACATTGTGTCTGTATCTTTTAATATCATTTCATAACACATTGTTCTTTCTGTTTGAAAAGTATGGCTTTCGACTATGCTGGATCCATGCAAATTTTCTGACATTTGCGAGTCCTGTCATGAGAATGCAACTTGTAAGTCAATTAATGGCTCCGGTATTGGATGTTTCTGCAAGCAAGGGTTTTCTGGAGATGGTCTCAAAAACTGCACTGGTAGGAACGACGATAATACATTTCAGCATGAGATTTATGCATATATATATACTGCTTGTATAGTGGGAAGCCTCTGTATTCCTCTTCATTTTAACTGTGTATTTAATTATATTCTGCCCCCTCTGCATGAGTTAATATTCTCAGTATATAACATGTTTTTGTTGTCCTTATTTATTAATAATCAATTTTGTTGATTGATTATAAATAATTTGTGCCATATTTACATGAAAAAAACGAGAAATTCTAGAAATATCATGTTGCATGATAAATTTGAAATTCATAAAATAATGTAAAACATTCTCTTTTAACTATTAAGTAATAAGGTGGTGCATGCTCTACTCAGAAAACAGTGGCTTTCCCCAGTGGTTTAATAAGCGGAGCAATAGACGTGGAGTGTTACAGACACATTTCCTGAGAGGCTGATAACCCTGCCGTGTCTGCGAGTACAGCAGCACAGCTAAGAATACCGCTTTTCCACACCCAGGGAAGAAAGTGTGGAGGGAAGCTTCCACACATCGACTTAGCAGATAAAAGGGCTGCCAGATGGAGCTACATAGTGAAATCAAAGGAGTCCCATAGAGCTCTGATAATTTCATCTGGTCTGGCACAGGCTTTTATATGGACTTTCCATATAACATATTACAATATATCTTATATACAGTATACAGTAATGAACAGAAATCAAACCCCTTCAGAAAACTTGTTAAATTTATGTATTTATTGGGACATAAAGCATGTTTTGGTTTCTAAAACTCTATATAACAGTATAATCCATTAAGTTTTAATATATATATACACACACACACACACTCTATATACACACTACATTGAAGAGTTGATTCAGATGCATTTTCATATACCTTGCAGATGACGACGAGTGTGTAAATGTCACAAACATCTGTGGAGAGAATGCCAAGTGCACCAACACAAAAGGGGCCTATTACTGCACATGTACTGCTGGATATAAATCAACTGGAAGCCAACAGTTTCAATATAACGACGGAACACATTGCGAGGGTGAGGCGCTGCCTTTTACATATTGCAGATATATTGTGAGAGAGAGGATATGTACACTGCTTGCCTTTAGATAAGCTTTGGTGGGGTTTCCACGTCATTAACACGACTCTCATGTGTATTGCAGACATCAATGAGTGTATGGATGATGATCAGATATGTGGGCCCTTCTCCAAATGCCACAATACAAGTGGCTCTTTCTACTGTTCCTGCCAAAGAGGTTATACAACATCAAAAGGAAGAAGTCGTTTCCAGCCAGGAGGTGGAACAGAATGCAGAGGTGCATACAGCTGATATACCGGACGTTACATCCTTTATACATGAAAATTCTCCTTCATGCTTAGCAAATGATGTCTTTTCTCAATAAAAAAAGAAAATATATAAATTCCATATGAGGCCAAAAAAACATCACCAAATATATTGTGTATGTCATAATTGTTGGCGTCCCTCCATTTACTAAGCAAGATCAAAGATTTTTGACTATTCCTAAATGCAAAATCTCTCTAGATCTTGCAGTCTGAGGACTTCTCTTGATCAGTCTCTTCTTGAGTTCAACCCACAAGTTTTTAATTGGATTTTCGGTCAGAGGACTGGGACGGCCATAGTTTGATTCTGTGATAATTTAACCATTCTTTATGGAGTGTGCTCTGGATCTTTGTCTAACTACAAGCAAGTTTTAGCTGCTTTGCTGACACAGAGTTTTATTGAAAATTTCCACAATGCATCATATTAAGAAAGAATTTATCATCAAAATGATATCAAAATTTATCATGATCTCTACAAATCTATTAATTGTAACTCAACATTAAATATAATTCTAATGCATTCATCTTAACCTAAACTCAAAACTGACCAAAACTGTGTATTCATTTGATTTTTTTTCAGAGGATCCTAGAAAGGACTGCCATCAGGACAATAAATGTATGTCAGATACTGTTAATGCCACTATAAAAAAGGTGAGTATTGTTATAAGTTCTCTATACACGATCGCAATGTAAAGACAAAATGCTCCTACACCACAAGAGCTACTCAAGACTCCTGAATAAGCTTGTGCATGTGTGTATTTGTGCGTGCATGTGTGCATGTGATGTCCAGGGCGGTCGGATGTTTTTTTCAGATCACTTTTATGAGAGTAGCCCCTTTACACATTTTCCTTGGACCTTTGGCGGTCACACTGTGCTCAGGAAACAGCTGTAAAAGAAATTGTACAGTAAGAGCTTCCTTGATGACCACAGGGTTTCTGGGAAATAGAACCTATTAATCCGGGCAGGTGTGAAGTATGAAGGTGATACTGGGACAGGCAGAAATAGAAAGAAAACGTATCATGAAGAATTCAGTCTTTATTTCAGACACTGTGTAACTTTTAAAGCACAGTTAATGTTTGGTTTATTTTAATATACAGTAATGTGAATTGCACACTGACAACAACAGTGGAAATAGTTAACCATGTATTATTCAGACATTATCCTTCAAATATATTGTTCAGTAAGTAGTATCAACTGTTTAGCAACTCCTATGAATGTAATATGGAAACTATTTCTGTTTTGCGCTCGAATCTTGTGATTAACTGATGCTAGAACAAGAAGAATTATTTCTGTGTTTTGTGTTCTGTGTCCTGAATGCTCTTTAATTTTGCTCCAGGGTTGTTCCCCTGGACGTGGGGATCAGCATACAAGAGAGAATGGTGCTCTCTGCTGGTGCATTCATGACATTTTGTAATTTTGCCATTGTGTGATTCCTATTTAGTTAAATAGTGTGATTTGTTTATATAGTGATTTGTTGATTTAGTGATTTATCCATACAGTTAATTGGTTGTATATCGTGATTTGTTAATATAGTGAATTGTTTACATAATGATTGATTTATATAGTGATTTGGTAATATAGTGATTTATTTACATAGTGATTTGGTTATGTAGCGGTTTATTTATATATTTTATATATGTTTATATGCTTGTTAAATGACTTTTGATTTCTTTATGATAGCCCACGATTCTTCTGTGCTTAGATTTGTCCTTTGGCAATATATGCATGCCCCTAACCATGTCTAGACTGTAACACTTGTACTTCAAGTTTAATCATACTTCTCTCATTCTCCATTGTGTTTGTTTTAAGGGTTTCTTTAGTTTACCATCACAGAAAGACAGCTGGCCAGACAGTTTGTTCACATACATACAAGTCAAGTCAAGTAGAGCTTTATTGTCGTCTCAGCACACAGTGAGACGAAATATCGTCCTTCTGGACCAATATACAACGCAACACAACAGCAGCACACTCAGACAAATCGACAATTGAGGGTAAAAAGAGGCAATATACTGTAAATATATCTCAGAATATACAAATGTTGTAGCTAAAAATGAAATTACTATGGGGGGACTCAAAAGAGAGACTAAAACAAAACACTATTGTATACAGAATTATAATATAAATATAATGTGTGTATCTATGCTGTATACATTTACAAATATACAACTTTACAGTAATTTAAAATATAATTATAGCATAGCCACAATTAAAAACTATATCATTATAGACACACTACAATATTGAATACAGTATACAGTAGAGTTATAATACAAAAGACCAAAGACAACAAACAAAGAAGAAAAACAATGCAGATGTTCTGAAGAGAGTACCTACGAAGTAAACAAGTTATTGTTGTGCCAGTTTAGCAATGTGTGCAAGTACTGCAGTATGTGGGGAATGTTCAGGTAGACATAATGTAAGCATTCACATAAAATAGTGAAAAGGTGGTGTCATACAATACTTGCGGATGGCCTTGAGTCAGAAGGAAGTTCCATTCAGCATCATCCTCGCTGTCTCCTTCTGCTATTGTGCCACTGCTGGTCATTCAGTTTGGCCCTTCAGAACAAAGACATGTTTATGTGCAGCATATTTTAGCCTGCTGTGGCTTATTTTATGGACCAAAGTGCCTCTTCTCTTACAAAGATACAAAAATGCCTCCATACAGTGTATTTCGTTAGCTCTGAATAGCTTTCAGAAGCTGTGGTGCATGATGTTTTTTTCACATGATGAAAATGCATGTAATTAGTGAATGTTTCAGGTTAGCTGAAATGGGTGATTGTTGTACAGTTGCTCAGTCCTGTTAGCAAGTGCATTTAAAATACACTGACTCCTGTGTTTCCCCACCCTGGTCCAGGACACACTAATTTGTACATTTTGGTGTTTTATCTGCTCCCAACACACCTGATCCAACTAACCATTTTCCTAACAACTGTGTACTGAGCTGATGTGGGATTTAGAATAGTGCTGAGCTCATATGGTTCTACTAGGGTTTTATTATTTAACCACAAAGTTTTTGACCAATCACAACTTTAAATTTGACACATATTAATACAAACAAGTGCATGATTGTGCTGCATGAAGGAACCATGATAGGTTACATTGATTACTGTATTATATTTCTTTGCTTCATATTTCGTTTTTTCAGAATCTTGTTGCCTATGGAAGCTTTTGTGGTCTGTTATTTGGGCCAGAGTTGCAAAATGTAGCAACGCCTTTGTTAGGGCATGGAAGGCAATAAACTGTGCAGGGCATGGGGCCTCTATTGAGTGCTTTCAGTTCATGTTCTTCAGGGACCAAAAGTGTTTTTTTTTTTCAGCAGCGCTCTGAATAACCCTTGAGTGAATGCAGCACTTTATTGATTGAGTCTAGGTTTTGGAAAAAATAGGGGAAAAAAACGAAAAAAGAATCTAAAAGAGAGTGCTGTTAAATGTGTAAATATAAAAAGCATTATGAAAGACTTTTGTTGAGTTTTATCCACACATGCCTGTGCTGCACACACTTCAATCAAAATGTTACAGTCAGGAATGACCAAAAAATCTGCAGCTGCTTACATCTGCAGGGAAACCTATGTCAAAAAAGTTACCTGATAAACTAATCAGCACTCATTTATATTTCATTCATGTGGACATTTTAATCAAGTAATTTTCAGTAAATACTGTCAGTGGTGGTTAATCCCATCTCAGAATAGGATCTAAAGCCTCTTTTAATCTGTCTCATCTTTGTAGATCATTAACCTGGCAGATCCACGGCACCAAATGGAAGAGATAAGAAGGCAAACATCAGGTGACCTCGCCCCAGTTACAGTCATCTCTTACATTGAAGCCATGGCCGTCTCCACCTTCCGTATTGTAAATGAGTCTCAGAAAGAGAGCGCCACAGACACAACGATCAGGGTAACTGACAAGCACAGAAAGTAGTTTCACAGAGTTTTATTGGGAATGTGGTTACACGTGCAATAGGTTTGTTCATATTACTAAAACAAGATTGTTGCTGTCATAACCAAACCTCAAGGATAAAAATTGATACATTTTAAGCGATTTTAAAAATGTTTTAATTTGAAATAAGGAAAAAGCATCTTATGCTGCATTCAAGTTGTCTTTGGAAGGTAGAACCTACCTTATGGTTTACCAGTAAATACCCTTTTGCTCCATTCAGATGCTTAAAAAACGAGCTGGGTGTATATGCCATGTTTTTTTTTTTTATGTACATCTCACATAAGTGCATCAGGTGTATTTTTTGCTCATTAAAACAGATGAATGTTACATTTGTTAAACCCATTTATTATAAAGGATCTCATTGTAAATATGGCTTTGTTGGCCTTTGGAGGGCCATTTCTATGTGGGAGTATCCTACTTGGTATTTGATTTCCAAAATTGGTATTTCTGACAACACTTTATCATTGCAATGAGTTTCTGGATATTTCTAATGGTCCATAAAAATAATAATAACAATATTAAAATGATGTTTTAGACAGCAGGTTATTTTCAAATGGTTTATTAAAATT
The DNA here is from genome assembly GCA_037974465.1 of Brachypetersius altus. Taxonomy (NCBI): domain Eukaryota; kingdom Metazoa; phylum Chordata; class Actinopteri; order Characiformes; family Alestidae; genus Brachypetersius; species Brachypetersius altus. The sequence continues at coordinate 12,631,044 of JBBPDB010000039.1, forward strand.
TTTAAAGAATAATTTGACAGAAATAAAATATTTACTGCTGTTGCAAAAATACCAAAAGTATGGTAGATGAAAATATCTGCATATGGATGCGCATTAAACTGATCAGGTCAGTCAAATTTCAACATGACTTCTTCAAGCATGGATGTTTTTCTGTGGACGTGTTTTTTTTCTAGAATTTAGTAGAGAGCGTGAGTAATCTGGTTGAGAAGGAGGAGAAAGTGGCATGGGACAGAATGAGTGAGGATGTGAAGGACTACTACATTACCAAGCTACTGCACACAGTGGAGCAGGGTGCACTGGCACTGTCTGCAGTCTACAGACAGGCTGCTGAGGTGATGGTCAACTCAGGAGACGTAGGTCAGTCAAACCGTTTAACCTCTTAAACTGTAGGTGTCTGTATGTGGGTCCATTCATAGTTGAATAATAAGTCCCAGTTCCTTTTCTTTATGTTACAGTTTTACAGAGACTGCTTTAACAATTAAAACCAAACGTGTGTCTGAATACACTGGAAACATTCACAGACTGTAAACAGTCAAGTAATTGATGGAAACAATGACTGACCATAATGAAGGCCTTTAGGACACACCCCAGGCCTTAACATATGAGTGGTGATGAAGATGGGAAATAGACAAATGATTCATGATCAGGAATTGTATAATGGAAGAAATAAGAAAAGTGACAAGTACAAAACAAAAACTGGGAATATAACAATAATTAGAGATATATTTATAAATAAAATGTATTTATTCATTTAATTCATTCTACCATTCATTTTTGCATTCAATCATACATTTGATAAATCGCATAGCCTCTTCATCCTGTTTGGTTCTGGTTCTGAATTCATTAAGAAAAAAGTTTGTTAGGAGCTTTTTTTTTTAACTTTTTCTGCTGAACAACTGCTTGATGTGGTTTTAATTGAAATGTATTTCTTTGTTTATAGATCTAAAACTCTACAAATTTGATCCCCACCAACAACGAAAGCTTAGTGTCTCAGCTTCCATAGGGGGCGATTCCATATCTCTGAGGCCCAAATACAGCAAAGAGGAAAAGAATGGTGAGAAATCAGAGAGTTCCTCATTAAAACTCCATTTCTTAATCTCTTATATGGCAGGCCCAAGAGATGGAAGTGTATGCGTTTATGTTTTATGCATTAGGGAGCGTCTCTGTGATATTCCTCCGCTACGACAGTATTGGGCCTTTGCTGAAGCCCACTTCTGACCCTGGTGTGACAGACTACAGTCGCTATGCAGCGGCTGGGGATATCACAGTATGTTCTCCTGTAATAGCTGCTGCTGTAACTCCACCTGCTGTTTTCCCCTTGGACCACGTCACCTTTACTCTGAGACACAGTGAGGTATGTTCGGATCTGACCCTTTGTGTTTACACTTACAAGTTGTTGGCACAAACCATAGCCTAAATTAAAAATACAAGAGTTCTAATGCACTCTAAAATGTTTTAGCGGAGTCTCTTGGATATTCACGTGAGTCTAAATGAGTTTTCACCTTTTTATTAAGCCAATAGACCCGGAAAATGATGAGACAAAATGTGCATTCTGGGACTATTCTACTGACAAAATGAATGGTCACTGGTCCCTGGAGGGCTGCGAGCGGTCTCATGTCAACAAGAGCCACACCACCTGCTCCTGTAACCATCTGACACACTTCGCCATACTCATGTCCTCTGGCCGAGCCAATGTGAGTTTCCACTGTAGAGCAATAATAGCATCAGATTAACAGAATGTGAACAGAAGTCTCTTCAAAACACTATAGTGAAAAAGAAGGTTTACGGTTAAATTATAGATCATGATACTCTTAAAATAATATTTATAACAGCTAATAGTATCATAGTTAAGTTAATCATCACATTTTAATCATGTAAAGAAAAGCTATTTTAGCGAGTGAAAACATCCTAAATCAATATTACTTTTTTCCTCATAATAAGACTGCTGTAAGATTATTATTTAGTTTAATAATTTTATCTTTAGAAATGGTCTCATCTATTGGCTGATTATGTTTCAGAATATAATGCACATCATTTTGCTTGTTTTAATCAGTAATGCTCGAAATTAGATGAATATGCATGCACTGCTAGATGCATTTCACTGGATGAATATAAGGTGAAATAAAGGACTAATTTACTATCTATATAATCATCTTCAGCATGTTCTCTTATTATGGTATTAACATTAATGGGCTAGAAGCCTAGAGATTAAGCATTATCTTACCCCCCATATCACATATCAACTTTTTTGGCATGACAGAAATGAGGTGTGTGAGCAATTTTAAAATATTTAGATTCCATTTTCCACCCCAAATAAACATCTACCGAACCCATAGGTTCTATAAGAACTGAAGTGTTTTCTGTCCTTGCATTATATATCCAAGTAAAGAATAATTTCTAAGCGTATTGATGAAGTTGGAGACACCAGCAGCTTTCACAGACATTGACTCATTACTCTGTCCTGGCCCTGTCTCAGAGTTTAACCTGAGTGTTTGTTGCCCTCCTCAGCTTGCTGCTCACTACAACGTGCTGACCCGCATCACCCAGCTGGGCATGGTGATCTCCATCATCTGCCTCTTCATGTGCATTTTCACCTTTTGGTTCTTCAGTGAGATCCAGAGCACCAGGACCACCATCCACAAGAACCTGTGCTGCAGCCTTTTCATGGCTGAGTTCATATTTCTGGTCGGCATAAATATGTACACACACAAGGTAAGCATGCTGATTTCTGTTCGTAAAACTGCATGATGTCTCAGACAAATCTGTCTACTTTGAAACACAAGTGTGTTTGAAGAGAATTCCAAGTTAAATTAAAGACACAGTTTGTATTGTGTCTTTAGTGTATTGTGTGTGTATTGTAATTGAAGAAAAAATAAGTTAGTTATAGGATACAGGTGTATATATATTAGTGGTGGGCCGTTATCGGCGTTAACGTGCTGCGTTAATGTGAGACTCTTAAAATGCGATAAAAAAAATATCGCCACTAACCTATTCACAAAGTTGGGTTGGGAGCTGAGTCTGTACTACGTAAGCTATGATGACTTTCACCTTGATATTTTAGCGCAGATTTACTCTCTCTCTCTCTCTCTTTCTCTCTGTCTGTCTCTCTCTCTCTCTCTCTCTTTCTCTCTCTGGTTCGTGACTTTTCCGGATCACGCCCGTTTTAAACCTGTCTCGCT
>JBBPDB010000039.1:12655346-12699108 GCA_037974465.1 Brachypetersius altus
TATGTACATACATATATTGATGTGTGTGTGTGTGTGTGTGTGTGTGTGTGTGTGTGTGTGTGTGCATAATGGCAGTTGGGTTAGTGGGGAGATGGAGAATCCATGTTTGGCTGCTTTCAACACCAATTGTGTATGCGTTTGTGTGGGTGCGAGTTGGGGGAAGGGTTTGGATGAAGGCACCATGGTCCCACTGTCAGCCTGGCACAGCAGAAAGGCGGTGATGTCAGAGTATGAGGGAATATCCAATGCACTGATCCTCACGTTATTTAACAAAAAGCACAGTGTTGTCCCATTTGCTTGGTTTATCAAAGGTTCTATGAAGCTGCTCCATGGACCTGCAAAGTAAGCAAATTCAGCCCTGAAAAATATCTGAATTGGTTGCAAGGTTCTGATCTATCCAGCCTTTCTGTGTCATCAGTTGATTTACATCCAAATAATTTTTGATGAAAAGCCTGTTCTGGCATGTGAGTTAAAACAAAAACAGCAGACATTTAGATAAAAAAAGGAGCTATAAAGTGTGTTAAGCAGTAATAGATGCATATATTTAAATATGTAGTCATATATTTAACTGTTTCAGTTACAAAACTGGCATACTGACTGACTACTTTTTCATTTTGGTTGGGTACTTGATTTTGAAACCTGATAAAATGAGTAATATCAATGTCAACATCCCTCTGTTGTTCATAAAGTAAAACAGGCAGATGTAATAATAAAACTGTACATGGCCAGCTAGGTTATTATTAGACGTGGCCTTTTTTAGAGCAAGGCGGGCCTACTCTCCCCCAGTGGACCCTCTTTCCAACTCTAATCTCTTCCAGATGTGCTGATGTCACAAGCACATGGAAGCATCAAAGCTGGAGCCCTTCAAAGTGCATGAGCCTGTGCATGAGGAGGCTGCAATTTGATTATCCGCCCCAAGAGAGCGCAGCAATTCTTTCAGAGCCTCTCTGGGCCAGGCAGTAGCTCTCAACCCCCACAAAAATGCCCATAACCCCCCTACACACACACACACACACACAAAGCCTTTAGCAACTACAATAACTTCTAAGCAACTGTGAGGATTTTAAGATTCCATGTGAACTTCTGTATGTATTAGACTTCACTTCATTAAGGTTGATGAGGCACTGACATGTATTACAAGCTTATCACACAGGACAAGTGGCTGAGGCTTACGTAGAAAGCAGAACAGTATAAATAAGTGTACAGCATCGTTAACCTCAAAGCCAAAATATCTATATAAATACAAATGTAAATACATAGAAAAAACAACAGGCAGAGAGTTAAATGTCTACAAATGTGGGTAATGTGGAGGTCAGTAGATGCACTGTGCAAAATAGATGAACCATAAAAGCAGCACATCATAGTGCAAATGATAGGTCCACTTTTACACAGAGTAATATACCTGACATAACAGTGGGCAATATGACATATGTTATCAATGCTGTGATTAATTACATTATATATGCTTGTCTGAATATAACATGGGTATGGTCAGTACGTCCATAACACTGGATATGTCATCATAATAAAAAAAACAGATTTAACCAATTTATGGAGGGCCTGTAAACAATAAATGCCATTACGTGACTATTTCTTCCTTTCTGCAGTATGAGGTTAAACACATGTAAAATTCTTTTGTCACCTGTCAACATTGGTGAAACCCAAAAGCTCAAAACAGATGGAAGGTTGTGGAGCGGAACAGATTAGGAAACAGTCATAAAAAAATTTTTAGTTCGTTGAAACATTGGCAAACATTATCGGGGCACATACAGTGAGAAAATGGTAAAGAATAACCCAAAGATTATATAACTGTTTTAGAACTGCACAGCTTAGTTTCAGACACCACCCCTAAGACCAGGGACATTTTAAAGGAGTTCCATGAAAAAGTCTTTCCTAAGTGCAAGCCACAAAATGCAGAACCTCAATTTTGCAAAATGTCATTGGAACTACAAATGGAATCTAATGGTCAGATGAGACAAAATCAAGTAACATTTTAGGTTTATTTAATACACTGGTTGTAGATTATTTTCATGAAGGTCTTAATAACTGGAGTCTCCATTTATTATGACCAAATGTTATACGTATATTTCCCATACCTTTTTTTCTTAAATAGTTCACTTTGCAAATATTTAATTGAAAAGTCATTACACATATTGGTTTTGAGGGTTGTACTCTTTTAGTCTGCTCTAACTTGTCTGAAAACAATCAGATTATCAAGATTTATGGTGTGTGCCATGAAAACGTCTTCATTTATCAGGTTATATTTTTGCTGTATTGCTCATTAATTAAAAAGTGATGTGTCCAGTGTCCCCTGATAAGAGACAGCAGCCTCTCCTGTGAAACTCTTTGGACCTCGCAGCAGACTGTTGTCTCTGTGCTTAGCTTTCTCCTTATAAAGATCTATGCTGTTGGGTACCCTTCCATCAGATAAAAATGATTCAGAACATTAGGTCCTGTGTTATTTGGATAGTCCCCAGTGGATGGTCTGCAGATGCTTGGATTGTTAACAAACTATCCAGTGACCTGTACTGCACTCTACAGATATAAATAATGTAGGTTAGGGTCTCATCTAGGGGTCTGGAATGAGATTAGATCAAGCTTAGGACTGAGGTTTGGGGAAAATATTGTAAAAGTCCCGCCCAAGGTTTCTGGTTATGCAATAAAGAAGGTGGTACACTGACTATTTTAGGGGCTGAAGGGCCTTGCCGGCTGGTTAAATTCCTGGTTTTTGTTCAGTTTATGTAACAGTCTTACAACTTACAACTAAAAAGAACAGTGCTTTGCAGTTATATTTATAGGTTAACCAACTTTATGTTAACAAAAACAACATGACCATAGATAACAGTGCAATAATAGCAAACTCTATAACTTAAATAAACAGTTCATCAAACAAATCAAACGTACATAATTTTCCATATAAACAAAAGGTAGCTGAACAGATACGATACAGTTTTATGTCTAATAACTCGATAGTCATTCCACTAGCCCAAACTGTTTGCATAGAAATACATTATCTGTGTGGTTTAGGACTTAGTTCTACAATTAAAAAGTGCTTTGCAAATCCTAGCCCTGGAGTTGTTTTGTTCAGTTTTATAGTTTACACTAAGTCATACCCTATCCTAAATCACATTGACAGGTCTGCTCCACTTTAATGTTTCGGAGACCTGAGCTATTTAAATGACTGTTGAGTTCCATTGTTTATTATGTTAACCACACAGCTGCAGTTCTGAAATAAGGTAGCAAAATGAGCACTCTTGATTAATAACACCTAGGAGAAGTTGTGTCTGTATATTGGATTTTTTTTCTGTTCTTTCCATCCTGAAATTCATGCACCTCCCCCCTCCCCCACCCCCCAGCATTTTCTCTGGTATCAAACTGGTGCCTTGTCTTTTTCCTAGGGTTTTGTTTTTTTTCACAATGCAGATTTTAGATGTAATTGATGGAGGTTCCGCCCATTTATTTAAATTCACATTTCTAACTCATTAGACTGCAGTAATAAAGGGTATTGCTAGTCTGTGGTTTAAAAAATATTGAGCTCAGAAAACTGAAGAAAGGCATTCTATCGTACTACAACACTTGCATAGTGTTCCATTACTATCAGTCGTGCTCCGATTCTCTCAGATAGCACACAAACACACTGAATGTATGCCTCATTGGTCTTAGCATGTATTGGAAAAAAAGTGAGTGAGACAATTAATAAAACGATAACCGTGTGTGCAACTGGTCCTAAAATAACTTCCAGAGTCTGGACCAGTTCCCAGAGAGCGCGCAGCAGTCTGATTACAGAGTCTGCCTGCGTCAGTGCCCCATCCCATCACAGCACGCCTGACCTTCCAATCAATCCTCTAATGAGCAAATCCAGTTTCACCTATATCATTCTGTTTCCTTCACACTTGTTTGGCCCTCTTTACATGGGCCTAAGTGTGTAACAAGTAGTGCACTATAGATAAGTATAAATACTCTTTCACTGCTGCATAAGCACCCTCAGAAAACTGTGACTAGCTTGTATGTTAATAGCTGTAACGTAAGCAGCATGAGAGCTCTAACTGTAGGCCCTGACCTTCAGTGAAAGCGTTGTTTTTAACTTGCAGTTAAGGGAGTAATAGTGACCCCTTCTGGTTGAATTATTCATTCTGCTATGAATCACAAATGAACAAAGGTTCTTAAAACCAGCTGAAGTAATGCTGATTTAATAAGTAATAAATGTATCATAAATATATAGATTTTATTTAACTGGTAAATATTTGTTTGAAGTCAGGTACTGAGTGTCCTATGTTTACTATTGCGACGCATAAAGAGGTGGGCTACACTGCTATAAACTTGTTTCAAGTGTACTTTTGTTGTAAAGTGGATTTTATTGTAAATATATTAGAATACATGCCACAGCCACATCATTTCTTCATAACAGTTGTTAATTAGCTGGATTCAGTTTCTTAGACGCAAGAAAATCTTTTTCAAAAACACATTTCTCATGTTGTTCAAAGGCCTACACAGTGCCAGTGCATCTCAAAGAAGCTTCTGTCTGCATACCACAATCTAAATGACCTTGATCTATTGCTCTTCACTGTATCATGGTGTGTGCGTCATAACAGTGATAACTTCCACCAAGATTCTGTGCTCACCCTTGTGTCTCAGAGCAGATATGGCACTCTTGTGAATTTAGACTGTGCCGTCTAATCAATGTTCTCTGTATTTTAGACTTTAAATGTAAAATCAATTCAGTTGTTAGGATCAAGTTTTTTGATCAGGATTCATGTAAAACACTTTCTAGAGAAACTTTGCTTAAGCCAAAAGTTCAAGGAGTTTAATGCCTCTAAAAGCCCCCTCACAGCAAGCTATTACATGAAATGGTTATGAGCACACTATTTGATGCCTGAGATATTGTTATACAAGGCTTGCCTTGGAAGATTTTGGCCTAAAGCACCTTTTTTTAAATCAGTTTATGGTACATGCAGAACCTTTTTTAGATTTACCACTATTTTACTATTGTCAACTTTGTTTGTAAAAACTTGAAGACACCTGTAGCTTCACTGCTGGGTTTACATAGTAAATAAAATGACTGTGATTACTATTGCCACTACTGAAAAGCAGTCTGAATCAGTAAGTTACCAGTGTAATCAGAAGTTATAGTTATATTGAGAATGGCTTTAAGACAATTTGATTTAAATTGTTCTGAATTATTCTGAAGTACAATTTTTAAATAAATTGTGTAATTCCTCTTTAACTGTGTATATATTGTAGTTTTAGGATAAATAAATGCTGCTGTTGTGCAATAACCTGATACAAATCTAGTTTAATAAATACAGTAGATTAAATGTAAACACGCATTAATGCACTAACTAACCACTTAAAAATACATGTGTGTGCAGTTTGCTCAAAAATATTATTTAATATCCCAACCATCTTTCAGAATAAATGTTGTATGTTGGTATAAGATGTTTTAAATTAGCGATTGGGTGTTTCACATGATTTTAGGCCAGATTTGTTCTTTGTGTGTGAATTCATTATTTTGTATTGGGTCAGGGACACACAGGTGTTTTTCAAAGCACTGTTGAATCTATGAATCGCTGAGACACAGTAGAACAGCTGATGTAAGCAGCACACACTGGGTGGCACTATTTCCTTAGCCAGAGAAGATACTGTACTGTACCTTTCAACAATGTGCAGCATTGTACAATGATCAGTTCTCATGTGTATGCTCACACAAAGCTAGTTACATTTGGACCTGTACAAGCACCACAAGCCAGAATGTGCATGACAAAAATACATATATTCATTTTTTTGTTCAGTTACTTATATCCTATCATAGGAAAATATTATGTAAATAGTTTCCCTTTTTCGTTTCATGATAAATGGACCAATAGAAAACGTCCACAATAATCTAAAATTAAATGATATGTCTTATTATATTTTATAGCTCAAATCTTATATCCCTTACTGTTTCCCCTGTCCTTGTAAAATCCTTATTTTCAATATACAGGGTTTGTTATATCTTAATCTTCATAAAGATTTGTGCATTTTAGTAACACTGAATTTCACCTTTTCATTCAGTTCACTGAACTGTTAAAACTACAGTAATCGTAAGGTAACTGATTAACTTCTAGTTCCATGACAACTTACTGCAAAAGCGTCTAAATCTAAATGTGAAATGTGCAGACAAGACTAGAGATATGGTATAGATTCTACAAGTAATGTATGTGGCTGTGGAAAAAGTTACCCACTGCTACTGGGCATTGTGTTCTCTGAAGCTTACAGTTTTGGTAATGGAAACCTTCCTAGTGTATGTCAAGCCAATGACCTGGGACAGTATGACCTGTGTGTGTGTGTGGACACATATTCATGTGCGCGAGAAGGCATGTGCACATACATACAGTTGGTGTACTCCTGGTCAAATGACATATTATGTTACCGTTATATATGTATTGTTATATACAGTTATATATGTATTGTTAAACTGTGCACTAAATCTGAAGTAAGTTAGCAGACCTGTACTTTGGTTTTTTAATTACACAGAATAAGCAAAACATGTGGAGAGATGTGTTCTCGCAGTGTGCTAGCATATTTGTGTGTGTGTGTGTGTGTGTGTGTGTGTGTGTGTGTGTGTGTGTGTGTGTGTGTGTGTGTTTGTTGTCTGTATGAATGTGTGCTCCTTCTCAGGGGTTCGCCCTCCCCGCAGTGTGTGGTTGACCGGAAACAGTTGGGGGAGAAAGACACCCCTTCAGGCCCCTTTAACACTTCTGCCTGAGCAAATATTTATCCTCATTTCAGCAGCGCTCTGTTTCAGCCCTGAGGGAACTGGGGAGCTAAAGTCCAGTCATGTAATTAAAGCTTCCACCCTCGTCCATCGCCTGCTTTCGCCGCTCATTGATTTCACATGTACCTCAACCCTGGATGAAAGTGACCTGTACTGGGGTTCATGTTACATCTGATTTTTTATATTAACTAAATTAACATTGATTGATAATTGATCAAAGTGAGACAGCTAGTAACAACATGGGTAACTTTGGAGAAGCACGTTGGTAATATGCTCAGGTGTGTTTGTGGGCCTGTGGCTGTATGTGGCATGTTTGTGGGGGTGTGTGTGTGTGTGTGTGTATGTATTTCTAATAATATTGAATTTACTTGAAATATTAAGTAAAGTAGTTCAGGTTGTGTATATCAATCATGCATCACAATGTAATAGGCAGCCTAGTGGTTAGGGTGTTCGCCCTGCGTTCAAGAAGTAATGGATTCGATTCACAAGATCGCTAGGCACCTCTGGTACCGTCCCCACACACTGCTCCCCGGTCGCTGTGTTCCTGGCTGCCCACTGCTTCACTTGGTGAATGGGTTAAATACAGAGGTTGAATTTCATGCTGTTCACACTGTGTGCGGTGGTGTGTTCACGAATCTGGGGAAACAGTACAATGCACAGGCAATTGGTGCTCGAACATCTGAGGCAGTTGGGAGATCCTGGCACAATTTACAAAATGTACCACAACAAAGAGCAGTGGGGACATGTCCAGAGCGTAAACGGCACCTATGAGTGGGACGTCCATTATTGATACTTACACGAATAAAATATTACAATCAACAAAATTTTGTTTTACAGTTTACTCAATAAAAAACTGTATAAAAAACTGTGTATACCAATTTCATTTGGAACTGATGTATACATTTGAATCAGGATTCAGTGAAATTCAAGAAACTAGTGAAAAAGAGCTTAGGTTATGGTTGATATCCATATTTTCATACTATCATACCATGCAGATGTGTGCAGTGTTTAACAGTATTGTTCTTTTGGCCAGGGTGAGGGGCACTAGTGCTGTAGTTTAGTCTTGTTTGGCTCAATTGACTGAGCCAGCATTTGTTGATGTTATGGTGCTTTCGTTTTGTTGACAGGGGTGGTGAGGTGAGGGAGCGTTATTAGAAGACATACAGTTGGTATTTCTACATGCGATGTTATACCGTCATACTGCTCAAGCACAGTAGCTTATAATTTAAGGACCAACAAAATGTTTTTACTTTTTTAAAACTGTGAGGGCAAAACTATTTCATTTTGGCTAAGGTTAGGGTAGGTTTACTTTTCATTTCATTACTTTTCATTATCACGTCAAAACAGGATTTTTAAGGCAACAGAAAGGCTTAAATTGAAACAGCGTCATTTGGCGTAAGGCCTGCTTTAGTCTGTTTTGATGTAATTTCACCCCAGCCAGTGTTACTGTATAGCTTGAAGTCATTCATCATAAAAGGCTTATATAGATGCCATGTTAGCTTATGAATAGTGCCCTACAGTGTTACAGAAATACCTTATTAAATGTTGATGCTTGTATTCATTGTCACTGTTAAGACAAAAAACTGTATCTACTTTTGCACTTACCGAAATGTCAACTGACCTTCACACCTTTAATACCTTCATTTAAATATTTTAGGAATTTTGGATAAATGGAACATTACACATAGCCCCAAGTCAATCTTGTCCCATTAACTTTCACTAAAAGTTAAGAAAGATTTTCTCCTTCTTCCTTCTCCAGTAAAGTTACTGGGTTTTTTTTCTGGGTGGACGGGCTGGGAACTGCTGTTTTTCTTCAACAAAGCGTAAAGAGTAAAGAGTTAATATGCTGGAGACATTCCAGGAAGACTGGAGCCGTTCATCCTGTGAAGTCCCCCCCCCCCCCCCCTCCATCTCACTGACCTCACAACGTTCAATTGGCACTTGTTCAAGAACACAAGAACACACGTGCACACAGCCGCAAACACATAAGCGAACACACACACACAAACACACATGCTTGCACTCTATATTGGGTAAGTGTGCTGGCAAGAGGCTGCATTCGCATATGAGTTCAGCTGTCAGAGACACCCAGAGCTGCGAGAGGGGAAAGGAGAAGGGGGTGGGGGGCATTCTGGGTAAGACGGAGAGAAGAAAGCAAAGCTGAAACAGCGGAAGAGAGAGAGAGAGCGCATGAAACAGCTCAACAGGATCACCAACACTATGGATCAGCACCCCAGCACAGGAAGTGAAGTGACCAAGAGGAAAGCCAGTGCAGCTTTTATTATCCTTCTACCTCTGTCTGGATGGTCTTAGCTCTCTCTCGCTTTTTCTCTTTGGAGCCATGCGCCTCAACCTGCACATGTAAAGCCTGTGACGGGCTGAGCGTTCTTGGTATCCTGTACTACAGTTATTGCAGCAATTCAAAAAGGAGAAAGAAAGGACATATGACACAGATCTTTATAGCAAGAAGCAAGACTGTATGAACCTGAATTTCTGAGGATGAATGCCAAATCCAAGGGAAACTTCAAGGCTTCTGGACTGACTCAAAGTGGATTCATTTACTCATGCCACTGCGGCTCGACTCCTTCGTTCTTCTTTTGTGACTTGTCTGAAATGGCAACCCCATGTGGCTTCAGTCGGGCAAGGGCTCATGAAAGGAAAAGGTGAAGAACGGTGCAAAACTGGAGAGTGAAAAAGGAAGGACGTGATAGACATAGGGAAACTATGAGTTTGCCAACTAACTGTGTCTTTCTCCCTCCTGCCGACCGGGCTTTCAAAGTGCGGAACGGCAGCATCTGTGGGTCCCCCTGCGCCGTCAATCGTCCAATAGACATCATCCAGAAACGCAGGCGGTAATTCCATTCTCAGAATTCCTTTTCTCTCTATGTCATGAAGAATAATGCCTTAGAAAAATGCATTGTGTGCCAAGTTTATGGCAAGTAGCTGTTGCTGGTACCAGACAATGGTGTCATGGTTGATCAGGTTGTTCTTCAGTGCTGATAAGTGAATGTGTAGTGTAGAAACTTACTAATCTTCCACCACAAGCATTTAAAGGCGATCAGATTCTCAGGTCTTTGATGCACCGGTGGAGACAAAAGTCAGCTAAAGGGAACTATATGGCTGTCCTATATTTCAAGTATTGTCAAGTCCAGGAAATTGTAATGGAATTTTGACATCACATATTATAGTCCATCATTCCAGCTGATATTTAATGAACGCAACACTATAGGCTCACAGTTCTTTCAAGGACACATAATTAGTCATATATCTATGATTAATACAAAGTGGTTTGAATTAATCGTAATCGTAATTCTATTAAAACAAGTGTTTATAACAATAATCACATATAGGAGGCAAAGTGCTCAGCTTATTTCTCAAAAACGGACACAGTTTCACTTGCTTGATTATCTCTGGTCTAGAGTTTGTATATTTACAGTACCCTACACTGTGAGTAGACACAGCTCATACTGTACTGGTAATTGCTCAGGAAAAGTTTATTCTTGGTGCTAAGGCATACCTATGGCAAGCTATAACTTGTTGATCTGAGGAGATAACAGTTTTAAAACATCAGGGACAAGCAGGAAGTGAGACATATACAACCATATCTAAAGCAAGTTTTACAGCCCCTTCTCTTCATGTCCATTGAGTTAGGGACCACAGAATTTCTGGTTTATGATCCATTGCTGAATGGGTTTTAATTGTCGACTGTTAACACCAAGTCTTACCCAGAGTGACTTGCACAGACAATGTAAGTAATAGGTATTGTCAAGACAATTTTAATTGTCCATTCATTAAAGTGGTCATTGTGGATTATTAAAGTTGGCACAAAAAGCCAAAAAGTAGTAACTGAGTGTGCTGTAGCTTTGTGGTCCAACTAAGAACCATACATGACTACTTTTAAACACATGATACCTTTATGAATTTTATGACACACGTTGTGATTTCTTGAAAGAAAACTTGCAATTTACTTCACTTAGAGAAAGACCCTTTTAATAGAGAAATCATCTACATTTAAAATCAAACCCTAACATTATTAAGGGTGTCCCCAAACTGATGAGCTTCTTAAAAAATGCCTTTATATCATATTTCCTGTTGTTGAAGAAGCCTGTGCCCATGCTATACAAAAAAACACAGTGGTGAGCTATTTGGACATTGATTCCTTAAAAACACTGAGTGATTGTACATTTTCAATGGCAGGAAACTAGCGGAATACACCAGCAATTGTCTTTGCATTTGTGGTTTTGCATATACATCAGTTTGCTATTTTGCCACTAGTTAAAACAAGGCAATACTTGTGTGTAAACTAGGTTTTAGAAACTACTGCTAATCGAACCATAACAAGAGTCATGGCCTCAAAATAAACTCAAATATATTACACTTCCAATAGTCAGCTGCGCTGTTTACCCTTGGAATACAGCTTGTTGTTAAGTCAGAGTTAATGTGAGGTTAAATAAAATATTGTTTTTAGTGTTTAGACCTCAGAGCCTTATCTTATATACATCAAACACTGCTGTGCTCATTTATCTTTGACAAGAGTGCAAACTGAGCCTCAACTGACGTCAACCTCTGAGCTGTGCATGGTGACACAGGCGTCTGTGGTTGCAGCTTCGGTTGGAGGAGTTAAAAGAAGTGTGTGCGCAGTGTGTGTGTGTGTGTGTGTGTGTGTGTTTAAGGCATTTTTATGAATCTAGCATTTTGTTCAAGCCACTGTTCAAAGAGTGTGTTGCCCAGAGTTTTACAACCTAGACAAAGCAATTAAGCAGACAGGCTTGTGCAAGATAACCAACTTTTGTAGAGCACTGAGAATGCTTACTGTTTCACTTTTGCTCATAATGGTTTAATTCAAAGAGGAAATGGTTGAACCTTCTTCACCCCAGGTCCTAATCACATGTTTATTGAAATGTCCCTTTTAAACCCACATCTGCCCCCCGAATCAAAGGCCTGCCCTCTCTGCTCTGGACACTTACCCCAGCCTGTGCATTGAGCCTCCATGCTTGGGCACTTTGCTTCTTAATTGCTTTTGCTCGGCAAGTGATGCATGCTGTCCTGTCAGGATCAATGTGATGTTCCAAATAAAGCCTTGATCTGCTGAGAGCTTAATCAGGCCCAGCAGTGGGCAGAGTGGATCCGGGAGAGAGGCTGAGCTTTGGAGAACAGCTAGCGTGGAGACGGAGAAGAGGACGAGGACTTGTGTGCTTCTCGTTTTGAAGAGCGCTACCCTTAATTATGCCATGCTCCGCACAGCGGTCCACTCAGACCACCACTGGAGAGTCAATTGATTGCACCATCACATCGCTCCTCTTCTTACCCAAGCACCTTGTGCAGAGAGGCTATTTGTGACTAGTCTCTAGGCACTGCAAGGCATCCTTGCTCGTTTCAGACACACCTAGAGTAACCCAGTAGCCCATTGGCTTAGAATCAAATCTTTATTTCTGCATTTCACTTTCTCTTTCCACTGGCGGAATACAATGCATGTTTGGTCAGCCTCGACAAAAAAGCAATTGTTTTGTAACCAAATGAAGACATAGCACCAACTGGAGATTTGAAAGGAAAGTGTCTTGCGCCTGACCTTGTTCCATGTCTGTCATCTATGTATTAAAGTTTGGTGTGACACATTTTTGGTACTCAGCAGAGTAGGTGTCTTGTACCACCCATTCATCATGGCATGGATTGAAGTAGACTTCAGCCCATGTAGTAAAGACAATAAGGAAACATGGCATGAAATAAGAGTCGCATACCGCAGCAGACGTGAGAATGATCCTCTGACAGATTTGTGAGGAAGACTTGCTGGCCATGTGGGAAAAGTGAGAGTGCCGTCTGAGGCCCGTTCCAGGATGCACACCTGGTCGCAGTCCATCATTAACTGGAGCAATATGGCCGTTCGGGTCAGAAGCTAGTGCAGCACATAGTTTAACCCCATTCACTCATCCCCTCATCCCTCTTATAATTCTTTTCATGTTGTTAACAACTGTTTAGAGAAATCTATCCATGCTACCTAGCATGTATCTAATAGTAGCACCTGTAAATTATTTGCATTGTGTGCAAAAGGAAAATTATTGGGGTTTTAGGAGTGGGTTGTCCATAGGTTATATATATTTTCTCACAAGCTCATGAATTATTTACACTGGAAATCAATCTTTTCTTCTAATTAAAGTACTGGGTTGGGTCCCCATTACTGAAGTCCTTCACTTGCTTTATAGCAAATAATTTTATAATACTATATATTTTTTTGACAAGTGTGAACAGTTTTCTTTGTAGAAGGTTGGACTACCAGGCCTGATACTTTTGCACAAGTAATGACATTTGTAGGTCTGTCTGTACATCTAAAGCATGTTCAGACATGCATTCCTGAGAGGAGTAGCAGGGTTTTAGTGACGCACTTTGAAGTAACACACTTGTCCATTTTCTTATCCTTTAACAGATACTTTTACAGTTGGTAACAAGTGATATCGTAATAACCGTATGATTTTTGAAAATGTAGCATGATGCTAGAATGGAGTACATTTTTCATGATCTCTTACGGCTTGCCTACACAGAGGAAAATGTGATCTTATACTTCCCACCACATGAAGAGCGAGCTCACATTCTCACCTTTTTGTTGCTTTGTTTTCTCTACTAGCAATTATTTTTATTCTTTGCTCTATAGTGCATTAAGGTCAGGCCGCAGAACTCACACACAAAATATATCTGAGCTTTATTTACTCTCTGTGTTTAGTTTTGGCATCCAAAAAGAGGTGAGAGTTTCTATGCTGGTTTTTATGTACAAAGTTCTTGGTGTATGATGGCACAGCCATCTGGAAGTTGTTGAAGTTGTTCTTTCATGATAACATCAGTGTTGAAGACCGAAACTGTCTGTCATCTTTTCCCTGTGCCAGTAAAGCTCAGCTACTGGCAATTACCTTGGAATAAGTGGCATGTCACTTTTCAGCTGAGGAGTAAGCTGAACTTTAAATGTGTAAATTCCAGTAAAGTTACACATGCTTCTGTGTAATCTGTTAGGTTGTCTTCTATGTGTTGTGTTTCTGACACAGAGCTGGTTAGAGAAAATAAATTACCAGTTAGCACAGGAACTATGAGAAGGAGAAGTGTGACATCCTGTGACGTTAGAAAGCATTTAGACAGTACAATTTTCGTGACATTATGCCCTTCTTTTTAACACTCACAAGCTAATATAGCTTGTGTATAAAATGTATAAAAATATTTGTATAAAAATATTTAAAAATGTGGTAATAATGTGTTTTCAAATGCACTTAATTGTCACTGTAGCAGGTAGAAATTATGGCAGTAGCTTTTAGTGATTTGAGCTTTTAGTTAAAGATTAGGAGAGGTGTCTTTCTGGAAATCAAGCTGTGCCGTGTGTTATTCTGTAGAGACTGCAACTGGTCATAACCTCTATCCTTCAGTGAGTGACATACTGATCTGCCTTTCACATTATTAAGGCGAGTGGGAATAGGATCAAATGAACTAACTGGGATTATTTCAAAAACAAGAATTGTTTCAAAATGGAGTTCAAAGGGCTGTAATTAATTTGTTTCATCAGAATAACACAAAAAAAGGTGTGCATTCCTGTGCCTTTGTTTACTTGCCCAAAATTACAAAATACAAAAAAAAAATTATAATAATGGTTAAATACATAAAAAATAAATAAATACATGAATCAAGGAGAAGCATATATTTTATAACATGCTTTTTTCCATTAAGGCAACATATAGTGTATGGTAAATCCAGAAGTAGTGGTTTCTAATGCTGCTACATGCATGTGTATTTATGAATGGGGAAGACTGCATTGCCAGTAGTCTTGGAGCATAATTCACCTGCAAAGCTATAAATAGCCCTTGTGCTATATATAGCCTTCCACAGTCTGACCATGTGACTTGTACTGTAGCACTGTACAGCCCCCTACGTCACCAAGCTTGCATCGCCTTCATCAAAATTCCCTTTGAATGGCAGATGAAAACTCCAGAAGGGGCTAAGGAGAGATGCGTCTCATTTGATAAAGGTCCATCCCCATGTCGGCATGCCCTAGTGCAGTCCCGACACGCGCCTATGTGCGTCACCACAAAGATAGCGTCCCCCCACTGCCTCCTCATTGGCTCCTCCTATCCTCATGAATCGAATTGCCTCATTGAGTGCTGATTATGTAACATTCACACTTCATTTAACAGTTGGTGCCACCACTGAACCTCTAAAGAGTGCTAAAGATAGATGCGTGGTGTTGTATATTTGATGGATAGGCCTATTACAGGATAGGCAGGGAAGCTGGAAGCGTTGCATCCCACCAAACCACAAATTTAATCAGCATGGTATTAACTACAATAGGCCTAAATACCTTTCTCCTATTAAGTAGAAAAAATCCATCATGGACATATATAATACATAAGGACACAGAATCAGAAATAACCCCTTTAAGTAAAATGACATGAATACATTCAGATGCTCAGATCCATGCCTAGCTTCCATTGCTGTTTTTCTACGTAGTATCACATCTTTGTGAAGGATTATAATCTGTATCTCTGGCTCTTTGTCCTTGCTCTGTTTCAGTTTCGATGTGGAGAATGGATTGTCTACAGGACGTCCACTGGACCCTCAGGTCAGTCCCAGCTCTGGACTGGTCCTGCAGGCCACCTTCCCTCACAGCCAGCGGCGCGAGTCCTTTTTGTACCGCTCCGACTCGGATTTCGACCTCTCCCCCAAAGCCATGTCCAGAAATTCTTCCACTGCCAGTGAGCTGTGAGTGCTGCACCTTCACCATCTCCTAGCTAGTCTTCACTCTACTCTTCACTAGACACCTGCAATGTCAACTGCCTGGATCACCACTGAATAAGGATTTTACTAGAACTGAATTTTATTAAGGTGTAAGAATAAGACATTCATTATTTTTTTTTCTTTTACTCATACATTAAGTTTATTGCAGAATGTTTTTATAGTAAGTTGCATGTAAGCACATGATGCTGCAGCGTTTAAGCATGTGAGTGATAAACAATGTGATTCACATTAAACACAACCAAGATCATGCTAGATAGTGGGAAATGTGTTTGAAGTGCACTTGGAGTTAAAACCATTAAGTAAGGAATAAAGTTTCATACCCCATTCAAGCATCTAGTGCAATCGTTAAAGTTGTACGTTTTTAATTATCAAATGTATCTAAACCTTTGGAATATTTGTTGCAGCCCTAGCTGCATTTCTTACATTGTTTACAGCTTCCTGGAAGCTTATTTGGAAACTTATTCCTGAAAACATTTAGTTCACCTCTTATAATGTTATAATCAAGAACATCAAGCTGACATGCTACATTTCAGAGGACAGACATAACTGCTGCCTTGTCTGTCTTTCTCTTGTCCTATCCTCTTCATCGCTGACATGGTGCTGACGTCCATGTCATTTCGCTCGAACATCCCAGTTAGGTCACCAGACTCTTCCTTTGTTTTTTCTTAAGGGAAGAGGGCTTGAAACAGTGGGAAGTCAGTTGCCTGCCTCGGTGAGATAAGCGTGTGGCAACCTTATTTTACTTTAACAAACTACATAAAATAATGTGTGTGCTCCCATCCCCACCATCCTTTCCATCACCCAGACCCACTGACACACCTCTATCCTTAAACCTGTTTTAAAACTTCACCACCTCAGAAAATGACATCCTGATTTAGGAGGATTTGATATGATGCATGTGTCTTTTCTCCTTATCCATAAGCAAAGTCTCAGTGTGCATGTCCCACAGTTTATGCACAATGAGCTTCAGTTTACAAGGCTAATGTTAAAATTACACACAAAAATTCAGCATTTTCTAGGTTAAGGTCACTTACATATGGAAACAATAGTTTCTGTGATATTCCTGTGACTATGGTAGTTATAGGTACTAATTAGTAGAGCACGATTTAACTAGAAGAAAGTAGAAATGGTATAAAATTGAAATAAAAATGTATACTCATAACATATAACATATCATAACGGCCAGTATTGTTGAAAATCCAGTAGAAAAAGGATTTCTAGGAAACTTTAAAACCCCTTAAAATTGATATATTGAACCTTGGTATTTGATTGATTTACAGAAATGGAGCAATGTTCATTAATATTGTAAATATATAATTCAATGGGGGGTGTTTATGTATCATGAGGGGGATTGGTATTACTCATGTCTTGTAAACTGAAGCAGTCAATTTGTTTGCCCCACACCACTCCCTTTGAACTTGGCAGTTTGCACAGAAAGTACAGCTGTGCTGCAGTGCTATTGGATTATTCTGAGTCATATTCTGAGCCTGTGGGAAGGATACTGTGTTGTGGTTTAGAGTATAAACTCACCCTCTGTACATGTGGTTGAACTCTCCAAGCCACTGTTCTGCATAATTCCCCACCCAAAACAGTATTTAGAATTGCAGGTCCTGTGAAGCTGAAAAAAACATCCACAATATACTAAGAAATGAAGTGTAATTTTCCAGAGCCTTTTATGAGCTTAGTCATAATTTGTTTCTCTTATTTCAGGCATGGAGAAGACATGATTGTAACCCCATTTGCACAGGTTTGTGAGATTTTTACATGAGTGTTTGGCATTATGTCATCCACTATATTTTATGGTAATGGCTTTATGCCATATATCCCACAGACTAAAAAATGCATTTTTTTTACCTGAAATCTGTACAGAATTACCAAGTACTGCCAAAATGTTGTTGATTTTATATATTTTATTCAGATGGAAATATACGTAGACACGTAATAAAAATAAATTTAATGCACCTTTTTTTTTTGGCGTGTGTGTTCATGCACTGTCCAGCTGACAAAAAATATTTTCTCTATATGTAAACCTAAACTAAAATTCCACCCTTGGTTCCTCTTAGGTTCTGGCCAGTCTGCGAACAGTGCGGAGTAACTTTGCAGCTTTAACTCATCTACAGGATCGGGGCGGTTGCAAGTAAGAGATTCGTTGTACTTAGATTTCCAAGCCCTTTTAGCCACTGACAGAATGGAAGGAATTCTAGAGATTATCATGCCAGGAATGGCATTGAACCACCTTCATGGAACTCACTGCCTTCTTTCTTCTCTTTTCTGTTAGACGGCCATCAGGGAGCAATCCTCCGTCCATGTGCAAGCCAGGCTTACCAGGTCAGTGCTAAGGGATCTGGCACTTTCACTAGATAGTGTAAGACTGGGCCTATTTTGTAAACAGTGCTGGAAGGTTTGGGTAAAAAATACCACACCCCAATTGGCGTCAATAAACTGCACTGGGAAGCTGTAGCCAGCACAGAATGAACAGTATGTACCATCATGCCATTCAGTAATCAGTTAGTGAAATAAGATCAGCTGAAATAAGTGTGCACTTATTCATCCTTCTGCTCTAACTCCCTCTGCACCGTGTGGGGTGAGGCTGATCACAAACATGAAGAGGGATCTCGGTTGCTATGGCAACACAGGGTGGGTTCCTTTTTAGAGTACCCCTATGTTTCCTCAGGCAACCAAAAACCAAGGGTAGGACTCTGAGAAAAAATATGAAAAATAAGAAGAAGAATTTGATGACAGTGGAGAGTGATGTAGAGGGTGAAGACAAGTTTGATAATATGGTCTTACACTAGAAGTATTCGCTCACCTGCCTTAGCATGCATATGAGCTTAAGTGACATCCCAATCTTAATCCATAGGTTTTAGTATGATGTTGGCCATTTGCAGCTATAACAACTTCAACTCTTCTGGGCAACTGCTCCACAAGGTTTAGGAGTTTGTTTATGGGAATTTGGACCATTCTTCCAGAAGCACATTGGTGAGGTCAGACATTGATGTTGGACAAGGAGGCCTGGCTCGCAGTCGCTGCTCTAATTCATCCCAACGGTGTTCTGTCGGGTTAAAGTCAGGACTCTGTGCAGGCCAGGTCTTTACCGACCTTGCTTTGTGCACTGGTGCGCAGTCTTTTTGGTACAGGAAGGGTCCGTGTCCCCAAACAGTTTCCACAATGTTGGGAGCATGAAATTGTCCAAAATCTCTTGGTATGCTGAAGCATTCAGAGTCCTTTCATTGGAACTAAGGGGCCGAGCCCAGCTCCTAAAAAACAACCCCACACCATAATCCCCCCTCCACCAAACTTCATACTGCAGTCAGACAAGTACCGTTCTCCTGGCAACCGCCAAACCCAGATTCATCCATCAGATTGCCAGATGGAGAAGCGTGATTCATCACTCCAGAGAACGCACCTCCACCTCCGCATGATTTACACCCACTGCATCTGACGCTTTGCGTTGCACTTGGTGATGTATGGCTTGGATGCAGCTGCTCGGCCATGGATACCCATTCCATGAAGTTCTCTACGCTGTTCTTGAGCGAAGGCCAAATGAAGTTTGGAGGTCTGTAGCGATTGACTCTGCAGAAAGTCGGTGACCTCTATGCACTCTGCGCCTCAGCGTCTGTTGACCACACTCCATCAGTTTACGTGGCAACACTTTGTGACTGAGCTACTTGTCGTTCCCAATCGCTCCCACTTTGTTATAATACCACTGACAGTTGACTGTGGAATATTTAGTAGCGAGAAAATTTCACGACTGGACTTTGGTGGAATCCTATCACGGCCCCACGCTGGAATTCACTAAGCTCCTGAGAGCAACCCATTCTTTCACAAATGTTTGTAGAAGTGGTCTGCATGCCTAGGTGCTTGAAGTTATACATCTGTGGCCACGAAAGTGATTGGAACAATTGAATTTAATTATTTTGATGGGTGAGTTAATACTTTTGGCAATATAGTGTATATGAGTTTAGGACTCATACCTATGTTGCTATGCAAAACAGTTATATTCCATATTAATCTTCAAGAAAAATCTTGACGTCACTTTAGACATATTAGTAAAGAGTCATAGAAACAAAGCATGTTATGAATTATAACAATTACATGAGTTTATGCCATTGTTGTTGCTGCTACAACAGTGAATTCTTAGTTTAACAAGCAGAAACCTGGGAATGTGTTTTTTGTTGTTATTGTTGTTGCCCAACGGTCTTTAGATCAGTACCTGTCCTTTTGCAGATGACACATACCAGAAGTTGGCCATTGAGACGTTGGAGGAGCTGGACTGGTGCCTGGACCAGCTGGAGACGCTGCAGACCCGCCACTCTGTCAGCGAGATGGCCTCCAATAAGGTATATTGTATATTTATGCCTAAATTTATTAATTCACGTTTTCACTTATTCAGGACAAACTTTGAGTCAGAGTGAGGGACAAAAATGCAAACAGCAAAAAGTACTTGAAAAAAGTTGTGTTAGTTGATTCAAATGTGTACAATAATATTGGGATCAAGGAATACATGCATCAAGATGAATAAAATGGAAAAACGTTTACGCAATTTTGTGTTTTAGTCTCACACCTTTGGCAATAATTGTACTGATATAGTCTTATTTTATTCCTGCGGAAGTCATGTACTCATGATTTCTGTCATCATCATGTTACCATACATGCCTGATGATACAAAAACATTGTAAATGCAGGTCATGTGGCTGTTTTTTACCTCACACTGGCAATAATTTTGTAAAAACTGAAACTGAACCGTCTTTGCGCATCAAGTATTAAACAAAAATTTAAATTTTACGGTAGTTGCATTTTTCACATGGAAATTATATCCAAACCAGGGCATAAAAAGTGACTTTTTTGTTGCAATCTGATGCAAAGTACTTAGAGTTTATCGCTTAACATACAATCGTGTCAGGATTAATAATAGGCCAAGTGCCATGTTTTGTTGCAGTATTACATCAGCTAAGTTTAGGCTGTGACTAAAATAGATTTTTTTTTTGTGTGTGGACATTGATTTGGACATGCGTGCAGCTATTTTTTTTTTCCAACACTGCTAGCATGTTCCTATTTTTAGATCAACCACATTTGCCTGGAGTCCACCCATGTCCATTCCCATCCCCCTTGCTCCTTCCTTACACATGCAAATGTTAACATAGCACACACACACTACACCAACACACTCTGCACCTCCCCAGTCGTGTGCTGGGAAATGTGAATGAGCACAGCAGTGTGGAACTGATGAGAGAACTGATGTCATGAGAGACCACCATAAATGCTCTGATTGGCCCTCGCAGAAACTGCATGACTCCTCCATTGAACGGCCGTGTGCAAGGAACCCCTACACTTCGAAGCACACGCTTCATACACATGCATACATGGAGTGGGGGGAGCACCATTGAAAACTATTTGATGCTATAAATAAACCCTCAGCACAGCAATCTCATCCATGTGCATCCTATATTGCACAAAAATGTCTCAAATGCCTTTACCGTATCATCGCCCAACTAAGGGGACATTCTCCCTGCATAAAGCATTAAAAATGGCAAGGGTGCATTAAGGGTGCATAATAATACATTATTCTGGTTAAGGTAGCACACAATTTGCCCTGCAATAAAAGTACTGCTTTTGCAGTATACCTTAGATATATTAAAACCTGCATTATCCAATGCCCTATAAACAGACGCTGACCAAAATTAATGTGATAAGGTGCCCTGAAAATAATCTTTAATTTAGCCTGTATGTTTAGATATATTGTGTCAATTTGTCAGTAAGAGACTGGTGTAATAATAACATGTTTGCTTATTTCATAGAATACTTCAGTATAAGTTAATAATCTCCTCCTGAGATATATATCACATATATTCATTGCGTTTCTCAAAGTACAATTTTTCGATATCTTTCAGTAGCAAATATTATGCTATTTTACATTTGACTATGAATGTCACAGTCGCCTTTTTTAATTGTTACAACAGTTTAGCAATGCCTTTAAGCTTTTGTCTTTGATGAATGACCAGCAAGAAACTAATTTAACACTGTTCATAAAACTTAGCAACAAATGATGTGCAGCCCTACCATCTATCTATGTCAAAGGTAAATACCATGATGCTCCCAGTACCTCTGTATTTAACTATTTTAATTCTTCTCAATCAGATTATGGACCAGTTTAGCAGCTTTTGCTCTAGCTTATCATACTTTGTCAATACTTCCCATAATCTTTAGTCTATTTGAATTCTTGCAGTGCATGAATGAAGTTGCGATTCCGCTTCATTCTACCCGTTTCTACACACCTGTATGCAAGGCACGAACAAACACACACATACAC
This sequence comes from Brachypetersius altus, assembly GCA_037974465.1. NCBI lineage: Eukaryota > Metazoa > Chordata > Actinopteri > Characiformes > Alestidae > Brachypetersius > Brachypetersius altus. The sequence goes on from JBBPDB010000039.1 coordinate 12,677,177, forward strand.
ACACGCACCAAGCCCCACGTGCATATACACACCTCCCTCTATGCTCACTGGCCAATCAGGTGCTGAGTTCGGGCTCAGCCTCTGTTGTCAGGAGCGGCTGATTGGAAGCTGTCCAGCATGCAGTGTGGAGATGGGAGGGGGGACGGGTTCTTCATAGTACTCTCTCGATCTCTGTATTTACACACACTGCAGGGAGATGCACACAGTCAAGCATTGCCACGCTCAACCTCGATGTAGACATGTGCTGTTGATGCTTTGGTCTGTTCTTTTTTATGCACGGCAGTAGGATCGCTTGATGTATAGCAGGACTTTTCTTTGCATTCACCTTGGATTACATGCATCATCAGACTGCAGTGGAATTCCAAAGATATGCCTCCACAGAGCGTTCTTTAAGGGTCTTTACTGAACAGATGTCAGCTTTGTCCTGCAGTCTGCCCTCAACATGGTTTCACACATGTTCGAGTGGCATAGACATACCTTTTGTTCTCTGCAACTCAGACTTTCACTCCGGTAAGTGCTGTAGCTGCTCACACCATCCACTGGTACAAAATTAGGTGAGGGTAGAGGAATAAACGTTAAGCTGCATGCTCTTTTTTGGATGCATTCTTAGACCAAGGCTTGAATACATCTGTAAGCTTTTATGTTATGGGCAAGCATCACGTTTGCCTTAGTGGTAAAAGCACAGGACCTTATGCCGCACCCTTGAAGTAGAACCAGTGGTTGCTCAACAAGTCTAGCATCATAGCATGCAAAAGAACAACTTGTCAATGGAAATCTTTTATATGCATTTACATGCCTGCTTAGACAATTTGGGAGTATATTTGCAAATATCTTTGCATAATAGTCTAGTATATATGGCAAATTTTGATCTGCTTTTATCCAATTATATAGTAATATATTTGTGTGTGCCTGTGTGTGACCATGTTTATAGCTCTTTGTGGGGACCATATGTCTGTGGGATAATGGAAAACACAACATATGAACAATGTGTAACTGGCAGAACTTTTGCCTGGTCTGTATGAGAAAATGCAGCTTTTTTTGGAAAAGTTACTTACGTTAAGACTAGGGTTAAGTTAGATGTTGGCAGAGCTACAGCATTAAGCCAGTGAAAATACACAGAGTATGGAAGGTGTGCGTGTGTGTGTGTGTGTGTGTGTGTGTGTGCGTGTGTGAGTGTCTGTGCATGTGTGCGCCCCTAGTTGTTAGACTTCCCTCTCGTAGCCACATGCCTGATTACATAACAGCCTCTGCAGAGATGCAGGAGGTTCATTCATTGAGCAGTCATTCCTCTCAGACGCCTGTAGTGTCTGAATGAAGTGTCCTGCCTCCTCACACAGCAGCTACTGTGTACAAGCTGGCGGCAAGTACTTTCTGCTGCTTTCTCTTCTCTTACCGCACTTTTGGAGAAGCCACAGCACTTCATCACGACTTGTACACTGACATTTACATTGTGTGCCACAGCTTCTTCTTCCAATACTGAATATTGTATATTTGTAGGATTTATTAAATTAATACCCCAGTGCTTTCAATCTACTGTCTATATGCTCCATCTTTAACATGCAAAAGACTACCACAGTCAACAAATTCAATGCATTCTTCTGCACTTAAAAGAAAGAAAGAGTCAGAACACACAACAAAACCCAGTGGTCAGATGGTTAACCATGTGCCTGCTGGCTTCTGATATTCTTGTGTTTGGAGGGAAAGAGTTTATAAGACAAACAAATTAACGTTCACACATTAGAGAAACAGCAAATAGACATCAGGTGGAAAAAGAATGAAGTATTTATTTAATGCAACATATATAAGTACAGATGCTGACTTTGGCAAGGCATCAGTATTGTACTGGAGAGTAACAGAAATTTCCATTGCTATGCAGAGTGACATTTGGCAGATGCTCTTATCCAGAATGATTTACAATAATTATTGTAAGTCATTCTGGATATAATAATGATTATTGTAATTATTCACAGTGCTCTTGGAGCAACTGACGATTAAATGTCTTGCTCAAGGACACAGTTGTAGAAAGTGAGGTTTGAACCTGCAACTTTGTGATGATCAGAGTCACAGGCAAGTGCTATGTCTAAAATAATGTAGCCAAGTCTTATGGAAAGTGAAGCCATCTGCGCTTCTGAATTTGTCACATATTTTAGTGTAAGCTGTAGTTCAGGATGTACTGAGAAAAAAAAAATAGAACTCATGGTTTCGCAGCAGATCACTGATCAGAGCATCACATCACACTGCCTCCGCCAGCTTCCCTTCTACTCATACATCCTTGTACCATCTCTTTCCCGAGCAACAGTTAGATAGATATATAGATATAAACTTTATTGATTCCAGGAAATTCCAGTTAGTTTTCACACCTAATAAAAAGTAAACACACATCAAGAACAACAAAAAATATTTGTAAAGCATAGAAAGTAAAACTTAAAATCATTGTGATATAATAATAAAGTAACATGGTGTGAAAAATGTGACATTGTGCGATAGGTACCAGTTAAAAGAGATAGCTGCAGTTAAAATGGTAAATAGACAGTAAAAATAAATATTGAGCTGACATAAATAGTGGATAAATACCTAATTGCACTTACAAACACTGAGTATAGTTATAGGGTGATATATGTTATGTGATAGACCTGCGTTAGACCTTTCCTCTGTAGTGCCCTTAGTCCTGAGTCCTCCCACTGGGCCCCGACCCCTACTACACAATGTGGATTTATATAGTTTGATGGCATGGGGGACACGGTCTGTTGGTGTTACTCCTAGGGAGTAGCAGCCTGTCACTGAACATGCTTACTGATGACAGCGTGCAGAGAATGGCTGACATTGTCCAAAACGACCAGCAGTTTGTTTAATGTTCTCGTCTCTGCCACTGTCGCTAGTGAATCCAGTTTCATGCCAACCACAGACCCAGCTTGTCCAGCCTGGAGGAGTCTTTCTTTGTCAGGCTACCTCCCCAGCATACCACAGCATAGAAGAGGACACTGGCTAACACAGAGTGATAAAACATCCACAGGAGTTCCTTGCAGATGTTGAATGAGCGCAGTCTGCTCAGAAAGTAGAGCCTGCTCTGACTCTTTCTGTAGATGTGTACAGTGTTGTTGGCCCAGGTCAGCTTGTCATCCAGCACCAGCCCTCTCTACTGTTCCCTCCTCTGAGCTGCTCTTGGCTTTTTGGCCTGTGGTGGTTCTCACTCCATCCCAGGCCTCTCTCATGTTGTCTTCTTGCAGCTTCTGCTCCACCTTCCTCCTATAATTCTCTTTCACCTCCCTTAGACACACATCTACATTTAAAAGAAACAATATATGAGCAGGTCATGTTCTTCCATTGCTCCATGATCCAGTTCTGATACTCGTGTGCCCAAGAGCTTTCGACAGTGGACAAAGTGACTGTTTCAGAAGTTTGTGCTACAGCATCTCTTCAGGTGGTTCAGCCCAGACAGCCTATACCTCACTCCCCACATGCATTGCTGGGTACCCATGACTAACCTTTGGTGGGAATTAAGCACTGCATACCGGGGACACCCTACAAAACATTTTAGAGATGCTGTTACTTAGTGATATAGCAATTACAATTTGGCCCTCGTCACAATTTTGGCCCAAAGATACTTACCAATTTTTCCTGGTTCCAATACATCAGCTTAAATAAGTGGCAGTTCGCTGCCTAATATATTTTACCCCACCCTGTCTGTGTACACATGTATATGTGTGCATGTGTGTATATATACTGCTTTCCACATTTTAAAAATTTCAGTGAGTCAAGGAATAAACTGAAAAGTACCAGGTTGGGGAAAGACTGATGTACACATTTGAATCAAGTGCATTCAATGAATCACTTTTCTCAGTGCAGTAAACTGTCCTACTTTTAGGTGAGATCCATTTTTGCATTAATTATTTGAGGTTGCCATTAATTTAAAATCTTTTGTATGTTTAATTGTATGGGTTTTTTTTTTTCAATTTAGCTGGTTCAAATGTTATTACTCCTGACAGCCTTTCTGTTGATAAATGATTTGTAATTGGATTTTAACTAATCCATAGTTGTGGATTGTGTTCAGTTTAAAAGGATGCTGAACCGAGAGCTGACCCAACTGTCAGAGACGAGCCGCTCAGGAAACCAAGTGTCCGAGTTCATAGCAAGCACATTTTTAGGTGAGTCTCAACATGACTTGAACCGATCAAAGGTCTGTTCCTGTTGTATTAAAATAACTAATAATTTGCAGCTGGGGTGTATTTTTTTAAATACTATTTAAAAGCTACTCAAGTGTGCAAAATGCAGTTGTTATAGAGCGTAATGTCCATAAAAATATAGGCAGAATTAAAGGAATAGTTCAGTTTTTTAAAAAATGAATGCAACTAACAGTAAATTAATACAAAGGCCAGTTGCCTGTTGCTTATGATGCTAAGGTACCCACCTTCCTGTCTCACCTACCTGGAGATAATTCCTGCTTCAATTATGTCTTAACTGTTTATAATGTTACTAGCAGTTTAGAAGCATATCATATGGTACAGAGAAGTACTTTTACAGGATGGAAACATACCACAACACATTGTCTGTTGTTGCCATGGGGACTGTAATATTTTCATCTGGCTGCATGTGTGTCAGTGCGTGTTATATTGTAATATTGTGATAGAGGTGAGCCGTGCTGAAAAGAGAGCATCCATACATTATAAAAACCCATGTTTTAATGTTTTAATATTGACTGAATAAGAAATCTGTGACACTGGGTTATAAGACTAAGAACAGACTGGTGAGAGACATCCTACTGCTAAATGTCTGGCTATTTAAATTTTCATTACTACTTTTTATGATGTTTGATATTTATTTCAATTTTACATGTTTAGAAAACCATAGCCTTTTACAGTGTGTGAACATTTTATGACAAATGACCAAATAGAAATTGTCCAAAATTATTTGGATTAAAATATTGTTCCAACATTAACATACACTGAAGTTAACTGAAGCTATTATTTCTCCCTCCCCATATGAATTACTATTTAAGTTTCTAACTGTGACAATGTGTTCATGTACCACCGTCATCATTGTTAATGATTGTGTTACAGAGAAACAACATGACGTGGAGATCCTGTCTCCGCCGCCGAAAGAGAAGGAGAAGAAACGACGGCCCATGTCTCAGATCAGTGGCGTGAAAAAACTGACGCACAGCCCCAGCCTGGCCCCTAGCTGCATTCCTCGCTTTGGGGTCAGCACGGAGCACGAGAGCCTCCTGGCCAAGGTCAGTCAACCTGCTCGTTCTCCTGTCACTACCCACTACCCACTATTGATGTTCTTAGGTACATAATTATACAATTAACCCCACCTGCAGCTGATCAGTCAAGACATGTTAGCAGTCCAGACTTTGTTTCTTAATTTTAGTACTGTAGCTGATACTAACACTAGAAGTCACTAGTCACCCAAATCTTTTCCATGAAACCATCCCAAAACATCTTTCAAATGCTCAGACCACATCCAGCTCTGCATTATGGTGCAGTCAATGTTCCGCCTCTGAATTGGTAATCAGTTTATGTGACCATGATCATTATAAATACAGGGGAATCTCGGGAATCCCTTATTAATTGGCTGGAATGGTGAAGCTTTGTTCATTTTTATAGCTCACATTCAAATCTGTGCTGTTTTAATGAAAATCCATATGTAGTTTGAGCTGGTTGAGAGACGTTTTGAGGATGTTATTAGGAAAATATTTGGACAACTTCTGGTGTTTAGTAACTACATGTTACTCCACTTCTACACTAAAAAAGCAAAATTATATTAGAACAATGTTTCAGCTGATCAACTACAAACATTCCTTGAAGGACTATACTGATAACAAAAACATCAAATTGTTGCAGTTTTCCTCTTTCCCCACAGGTGGCTAATATAGCTGACAAACAATTTAGGCTATATAATGGATGCTCCTATTTTGTATTTTAGCTGTTCAATATTGGTACCTATTTTTATAGAGTACAATAAACCATACTGTATCAGCAGCTACATAAGCAAGACCATTTGAGATTAATTAAAGACAATATATGCAGTTTGCATATGGATAATTGGAGACATATAAGCTTCTTTTCTTCTTAGCTTGTAGCCTCTGTGTAAAACTAAGATAGCAAACTTGACTGACTACATTTGGGGTTTGGGTAAAATTGTGCAAATTAGATGTTCGTGTAAATCAGGCTTTGTGATTCCAGGAAGTCGAAGACATCAATCGATGGGGCCTGGATATCTTTAAAATAGCAGAGCATTCAGGGAATCGGCCACTGACGGTGATTATGTACTCCATTTTTCAGGTATGAAAGGTCATTTGGGTCATCCAGTTAATGTCTACCATTTATTCATTGGTTCATTGCGCTATTTATGATAATCTACTGTATGTACAAATGACTTATTTTATACTCATCTCTTCTCAAGGAACGAGACCTGCTGAAGTCGTTTAAGATCCCAACAGACACCTTCATCACATTCATGATGACTCTAGAGGACCACTACCACGCTGATGTCGCCTACCACAATAACATCCATGCTGCTGATGTAGTGCAGTCCACCCATGTGCTGCTTTCTTCCCCTGCTCTAGAGGTGACTTGCTGTTTAATCAAGCTGAGGGGATGGGGTTGGGATTTCAGATATGAATAATGACCTCATAAAACTACTCTTCTTTTTTTAGGCCGTCTTCACTGACCTCGAAATCATGGCTACTCTGTTTGCTAGTGCCATACATGATGTTGATCACCCTGGAGTGTCCAACCAGTTCCTGATAAACACCAGTATGTTTGTTTGTAGTTAATCTAAAATAATTTTGGCAAAATTCTGTGCAGTAAGCAATTATTGTTTTATTTGTAAAAATGTTGTTTGGCCGATTCTTATCCTGTGTTATTTGCACTGTCAAGTACTTCTTCTATAGTTACTAAGGTTGGACAATATATTTTTTGTTAATGATCACAATATTGGCCTTTTCCGTTCTAACACTGCAAAATGCTGCAGTATGCAAATGATCCAGCAAATCAACGACCGTGTTTTTTTACTGTGTGTTGTGAGCTTAAGTGTTTACAAAGCTCAGAGGACTGACTGAACTATAATTAAATTCATGTGTTATGCAAATTCATTCAGATCTCCTTAACCTCCTGTCTGTTCTGCTATATTAGATTCTGAGCTGGCTCTGATGTACAATGATGCATCTGTTTTGGAAAACCACCACCTGGCTGTGGGTTTCAAACTACTACAGGAAGAAAACTGTGACATCTTCCAAAACCTGAGCAAGAAGCAGCGGCAGTCACTGCGCAAGATGGTCATTGACATGGTGAGACACTGATGGGGTCTAACCTGCACAGAAGTAGAAATGCCATAGCTTTCCTATCATTTGACTACTGATCTGTATAAGGAATGAACAAGCAACTAACTTTACTCTTAATGCAGGTGTTAGCCACAGACATGTCCAAACACATGAATTTCCTGGCAGACCTGAAGACCATGGTTGAGACCAAGAAAGTGACCAGTCTTGGTGTGTTGTTGCTGGACAACTACTCAGATAGAATACAGGTCAGATTTGTGACTTGGGTTTTGTGGATTTTTTTTTGCTCATGAAAGACGAATGCTTATGTTTCACCTCTGTGGCTTTAGGTTCTCCAAAACATGGTTCACTGTGCTGACCTTGGCAACCCTACTAAGCCTCTAGAGATCTACAGGCAGTGGACTGACCGCATCATGGTGGAATATTTCACGCAAGGTGATCGAGAGCGAGACAGGGGCATGGAGATCAGCCCCATGTGTGACAAACACACAGCCTCAGTGGAGAAGTCTCAGGTAGGAAGAAACACAACTGCTGGCTTAATTGTCTGTTCAATACATGTGTCAGATACTGAACCGGCTCTGATGTACAACCATATATATATTAGAAGTGGGCATAGATAAATTTTTTTAACGCCGCTAATCTCCTTGGAGAGACCTAGACAAGTTTAAAACGTGCGTGAACCAGACAAGTCACTGAAATATCAAGGTGAAATTCATCATAGCTTGCGTAGTATAGACCCAGCTCCCTGTTACCGGCGTAGTAGGGGTGTCGATTTTACCATTTAATTTTGATCAATTAATCACAGCCAGAACAGCCTGATATCAGCACCAGCGGCCCGCCACACTGGACCAGGCACTCAGACCCAAACTGAATCTACCAATGACCCACTAACTAACACCCCAACAAAACGGTCTCTGTTGCTGAGTTTATTTTGAGATGCCTTCGATGCTGTACTCCGGAACTGTATTAGTGGGCAATTTTTATGAGTGAAACACATGAGATGCTGAGTAAATGTGAGACTCATTCCCCCCCTTGCTCAAGCATTTTTTTATTTTTTCCCTCAGCATTTTAAATCCTATTTTTGATTGCTGTGATCATTACTGCACATTAACAGTGTAAAAACACTTATTAAATAAAAGAGGCATTGAAAGTCTATTGATTAATCATTTACTCATATAACAAATTTCATTTAAATTTGTAAATACTTTTACAGCAAAATATGTGCGATTAATTTCAATGAATGAATCAGAAGATTGTAATTAATTAGATCATTTTTTTGATCGCATGACACCCCTAATATATGTGCATTTATATATTTATACACATATATATTTACAAGGAATTTTTAATACAGTGAAATTAGCCACAGTGTTGATTCTCCAAACTCACCTGTGTGCTCCACTGTCTGTAGGTGGGCTTCATTGACTATATCGTGCATCCTCTGTGGGAGACGTGGGCTGACCTGGTGCACCCTGACGCTCAGGACATTCTGGATACGCTGGAGGATAACAGGGAGTGGTACCAGAGCATGATCCCCCACAGTCCTTCACCCACCCCCGAGGAGCAGGACTCACAGGGCGTTAGCAGCAGCTCCCTGGGTACTGGAGGAGCTGGAGGTGAAAAGTTCCAGTTTGAGCTAACACTGGAGGAGGAGGGCGAGTCAGATGCCGAAAGCCCACCAGCATCAGAAAGCTCCAGAAACCCAATGGACAGTATTCATCAAGCCCCATCGCCACATCCCAGCCATACACTCGGCCTGGCTGCCATGTCTGTGCGAAGCCCATGCCACAGGACGTTATCTCCTGACACTGTAGACAGGGATGACAACAGAGAACTCGACTGAGAGGCAAAGAATTTAAGCAGATAGGCACGTAGCATGGCCTGAAACCAGCATTGCTTTCCTAACGTGTCTCCAAAATCACACGCTCCAGATCTGTGATGGGCCGAACATGGCTATGGCTGCCTCCCAGTGAACAACACATACCACACCAAGGACAACTCCTCATTTTAATTTCTCCTTTATAACTAGTTAATAGTTAGACACATTTTTTTTTCCTGCCAAATAAGCCTTTTAGTCCTGGTTCGTATCTAAGGACACAGGCCACTTGACCATGCTGTGACTGAGTGACTGATGTCGCATCTAAAAATGAACCAGCCTCTTTATGGTCTACTGACAAAAGCAAGGAGTCCTTCTAAGAAAGAGAGTCTTCCTTCAAGTGATGCACATGGCGTCTGTAGAGGAAAGTCCATGTAGTATTTATGGTAACCTTACAGGGTCTAGGATCTTTTGCACCATATGGCTAGTTTAGGGTATTAAGGATATTCATGTATCTTGTGAATAATTAATTTAGCACTCATTTGTACTTTCAATATTTTTAGCCGCTTGGAAATGATCAGACGAATGAGCAATGACACTCATACCAAATATGAAATTGAAAAGAGACAAAATTATGACACTAATAACCTCAGGATATGAATAACGATTACATTTAATGTAGCAAGGTACCCCTGTGTGTTACCGAGTGTGATTTTGGTCAAAAAGACAACTTTTGGTTTGTACACTGTAAATTTTACAAATGTCATGCATGAATACTTAACTAGAGAAATTGTGAAATTCATTCTGTTTGAAATAAGTCAACCAGAGATGTTAAATGTCGACACACATGGTCACTGATCTTAGACAGTGATCTTAGCCTGCATTAGAGAGTGTAGAGTATCAGAGGTGCTGCTTGAGATATGTAATTTAATTTATTTATTTATTTATTTTGGTTGAAAATGTTCAAGGTGTGTAAAGGTAAAATGTCAGTCCTGGACAAGCCATTTTTACAGTTACCTTGTAATAACTTTGGCCTTTAAGTTATAATAATGCAGAATCCACAAATATCAACTTTAAAATTTTAAATGATTCTTTAAAGAGATTTTTTTTTATTTTTCACCATGATATATTCTGCATTCACAGGTGGATTTTACTGTAAATAGTTCTGTAATTTAATGATTAATGTTATTTTAGTTTTGTCAGCTGAATCTTGTAAACAGATTCTGCTGTTTGAACAGACCTAAAGTTTTGGTAAGTGAAGCTTCATTTTGAACTTTTGTTCTGATTAGGGTTCCTCTCCAATGTTAAGTCATACTGGTTTCATTGTTAGAGCAGGCTTTGACTGTTCATCAAACGATCTGAAAGCAGAGTGGCCAGGATTGGTCTAAATGCATTTTTGTTGGCATGCAATGAACATTTTCACCCCCGACAGTGTCCTCTGATATCACTTTGTACCCTCTGATGCAGTGACTCGTGCAGCACTGTATGTGGAATTAGGCCCTCCTGCTCTAAGAGCCTTCACACTCACTGACCCATGGATACCTTATTGTTGGGTATGGATGGGATAAATATCCAGGGGTACCAGTATGTGTCATTTTTTGAACTCACTCACCACTTACACTCATGTTTGTGTACTTTGTTTTTTTATTGTTTGACCTAATTTTGCAGTTTTAACAAGATCGGAATACACATACACTGAAGAAAGTAATGGACTGGATTTACTGATTGAAGTGCATTTGTCAATTCCACATGAATAAAATATATTTTAGCCTTTTAGTTTACTTGTGGCAATACATATTTTTTAGTTATGTGGAAATGATGTACAAATGTCACAATCAAATAAATTCAGTACATGACTTCATCAATATATTTCAGAATATTACTGATCATTTACAAACTGCCTCTGCTTAGTGTCGGCCTCAGTTAAGTGTTGTCACATGGTGGGTGTTTGATTTTGATCTGAGACACCAGTTTGTGTGTTTTTCTCGATATTCTTGGACTACTCTAGGAATCTGGACCACAGCGCTTTCCAAAAGGGCTAGAGACAAACCAGGATGTAAGGAAAGACAGCTGACTGAATGCCTCTCCCTGCTATCCAGTGATATTGCCACTTTTTTTTCATTGAGTTTAGTCTGTTCACTAACTGCACACAAAAATAGGTACGGATAAATATTTTGGACTGACAGACTGATTCCATCGACTGGCTCCAAGCCTGAAAAGAAAGTACAAAGAAACAAAAACAGCAAACATTATGTGTAGAAGGTCTGAAAATTGTTGTCCTGTTGAAACGTCGTTGTTGCTTTCTATACTGTATATTGACTGTGTTTTATTTTTTAATCAAGAAAATCATTGGCCTGCATTCCTGGTGCTTCTCAGAGTAAGATTGCTGATGTAGGATCAGTTCTTGACTGTATTTTCATCATAAATAAGAGAGAAATCAGGTCCCAGGTCAGCAGTCTTGCTCTGAGAGGCTTTGTGAATGCAGCCTTTCTATTTTAAACCCAGGAAACACTAAACAGAATAATGATCATTTCACTACTGTTGTTCTCTCAGATAAGACATAATTCAGTGAGGTCCCTGGGCACACAGCCTTAAACCTGCACAGTGGGAGAGAGCTTCAGTGCCATAAGGATTCATTTGGCTACGGTCATAACGTACCTTATGAAAAGGCACATAGGCTGCGCCGTATCTCTAGTATGTCTCTCATGTTGTTTTTTTCTGTCTTTGCATCTTTACTGATGTGCCAAGCGTGCTCTTTATTCCTTGTGCTGATAACAGCAAACCAAGGCCTATTCCTGTTCTGCTCATCTGTGGAGGAAATTGTGCCTTTTGATCCGAAGAGCCTGACTGCTCTTTCAGATAAAGGTGTTTTGTCACTCCTGTGCGTGTCTATGTGTAACTCTTCGTTTGCCACTTTTCAAAGCCAAAACCTCCAGGTTAATTCAGGTTGCTCTCTAGAAACCAGTGTCAATAAAATTATTCAGAAAGCTGTCCGTGTCTGTGGTTTCGTAAATAGCAATGGGTGAAGCATTTTTGCATGAGATGCATATGAAATATAACTTTTAGTCCAAAGTTTGTTAATCCAGAAAGTACAAATCATAATATGAGTAAAAAATCTATGTTAAAAAAATTTAATCCTAAAGTTATCACCAGTAAGAGGTCATTGCTTTCCCCAGTTTAATATTATGTTTAAACTTACCTTTAACCCTGGTTTATTATTATTATTATTATTATTATTATTAAATAATGAAAACAATACAGTGGCTCAGTATGTAGCACTGCTGTCTCACATTCCCTGTGTCCATGTGTGGTTTAACCAGGTACTCCAATTTCCTCCCACACTCCAAAGACATGCATGTCAGGCAGACTGGAGATGCTAAATTGTCACTAATTGTGAATGTGTGTGTTTCTGCCCTTGGATGGACTGGTGACCTGTCCAAGGTGTTTCCCTGAATTTCGCCCTTTGAGTGCTGGGAGAGACTTCAGCATACCCTGGGTATAGATAAGCAGTTCAGATGAATCAACTGAAGGATGCAATAATCGTCCTTGCATAAAAAATAAATTGGTTTACAGATCATTTATATGTATGTATGTATGTATGTATGTATGTATGTATGTATGTATGTATATTGATAAGCCACAACATTTAATACACAAACACCTGAAGTGAGTAACACTTTTTATCTATTTACAGTGACACCCATCAAGAAATATATTTGCAGCACATAAATAGTCAATTATTGAACAAAAAATAGGCTAGCTGCAGAAAAGGACTCATTTATGATCAATGACTGGGTCAGAGCATCTCGAAAATGCAGGTCTTGTTGGGTATTCCTTTTATGCGGTGGTTAGTACCAACCAAAATGCTCCATAGAGGGACAAGCAGAGAACTGCCCAAACCTGACTGGTGCTTGGCTTGTGAGGAACAAAGGCTAGTCTTCAATACCACAAAAAAGCCACTGTAGCACAAATTGCTAAGAAAAATGTTCATGCTGGATGGGACAGAAAGGTTTCAGAACACACTGCTGCATAGCTGCAGACCGATCAGAGTACCCATGCTGACTCCTGTCCATCTCACCTACAGTGAACATTGGGCCTCAGAACTGGACCATAAAGCAGTGGAAGGCGGCCTGGTCTAATAATCACCTTGTCTTTTACATCATGTTTTTTCACAGATCAGATCTAGTGCGATGTGCTGGACAGTGTAGTGTAAACCATGGAGGCATCTCACAAGTTACAGAACTTACAAGATCTGCTGCTAACGTTGTGGTGCCACATATCTTAGCTCACCTTCAGAGTTCTTGTGGAGCCAATACCTCAACGTTATGGCTGATTGGTACATATATATATATATATATATATATAGGAAAAATTTTGTCCTAACGTGGCTTCTACTGAGAAAGTCAGCACTGGGTGGCGCTATATGATCACAAGTCCAACGTTAGTCGTTTTATTAGTCCTTATTAATAAGTTCTTATTTTATCACAGCCATCGATGGAGTTTGGGGAAAATGACAATTAATCAAATTACCTGTAAAAAAAATAATACATTAATAAATTGAATTAAACATTAAATTGTACACACTGACACAAAATCCCGTTGGGTCAGGAATGGACTAAATGCTCAGAATGAATCAGCCTTCGACGCTGCGTATCAAACAGAGCTGTTTCCAAGTCCCTTCCAACCTGGTAATACATGGACGAATAGAAGTCAACAGATGATTTTCTAATTCTATAAATTATACACCAGCGCCAGCCGGGTCGCTGCATTATGAATATTTCAGGTCGTTCGAAGAGCCGTGCTTCGCTGTGATTGGCCGGTCTGCGTGCCGGTCACTCCCCTCTCTGCATCAAACCCCGCCCTTCGGCGCGTCACACGCCCGTCAAGTGACGCCAAGCTCTTTCTGCAGGTGCTGGACGAGGCGCAACGTTGGCGTAATTCACGCGTTAAAACATCTCCAACGGTAAGACAACCCTCTCATATCTCATTTTCTTTGAGTATTTCGCACGGTGGGACATTTGCACGTCCCATGCACGGTTCCTTTTTGAAAAAAGAGAGAATAACCTTCATTTGACATGAAGAGAAGCATCCTACAGCGAGACTGGCCACATCTGCACTGGGGGCTTCAGTCCCTTACTGGGCTCGTCGGCAGCTGTCGTTGACCGTGTGCTTGTCTCAGTGTGTGCCTCATGATGGGTGATTCTGTCGTGGACAGAGAATCAGAATGTGGAGAGGTGGCAAACAGGGCAAATGCATTTGCCATATGTTCCTCTGCCTCCTATGTTACATAACAGGGCACCCAGGTTTTAGTGTGCCCTCCCTATTATCTGCAAGAAATAAGCCAAGAAAGCAGTGTCATGTGTGTATATATGGATGTATAAATGTGTGTGTGTGTGTGTATTTGTGTGTGGTAAGGTTAAGGCATCCTGCCTGCCTGGCCCAGATGAAGATTACGTGGAGCGACCCCCACCGCCATCATCCGCCCTAACAGCTCCATTTTCAAACGCACAGCAAATGCAGTTCCCACTGCAAAAGGCTGTTAAACTGTCTTCCAGCAGGCCTCAGTCATACAGAAGGGTTTAGACATTATACTGTATGACTGTGTTGCAAAGAGGGTCCGTTTTGTAGATTTTCTCCTGCATATCTATCTGCAGATGGATTTCATGTTCCCTATCCTAAACTGTTCGCTTCTTTTTCATAAACTCCTTTTACATGTCTGCATGTTTATTGCTGCCATGACCTTAAAGCAGTCTCAGTCTAGCCAATAGGAAGCAGGGAGCTTATTCTCTATACTAAGACACAGATGCAGTAGAGATGAGGTTGAAAATGGAGGATGCCTCAATGGCAGGTTGTCAGAATGATCCGCAAGCAGAGTTTGAATTGTCCCGCCATATTTGGGGGGTACTGCCTTTTTTAACATAAAAAAAAATTAAAAACACCGCCCCCCCACCTGCATTTTTGGTCTCTTTGGTGGGGTCTTGGTCTTTGACCCATGTCCGCTAGCCCCCCTCTAGGTGGTCCACACTTATGCTGGGCATAAATGTGGACTGTTTGGAGGTCCCTGAGGACCATGTTGAGCCCCCATGCTTTGAAGGAATGCTCATTTTTGAGCCTAAGCTCAATATAGTGCACCAATTTCCCATTGACTCACTCAGCCTCTGTTGGATTTGCTGTGGCAATTGAACATAAAATGCAAATGCAGCAGATAGAGGTAGAGCTGAAAAAATACAGGAGTATTCCCACTTTCAATGAAGTATGGCAGTCTACAGCAGATCTCTAAGCACTGTCTAAGTGTCGGGACAAGCATTGCATTGTAGTTTCTTGAGGATAAGAGACCACCCTGGACGATTAACAGTAGAGCACCATGACTGAGCCAGCACTTTCTGACAGCTGTATAACGACACACAAAGTTTTAGGCCTCCATTTTCAATTCCGAGTGAATTGAATGATTTGTCTCCAAAAATACAGACGTTCTATTTCACAACTATGACTGAAAACATGATTTTCTGCCAAACAGTGATATTGTAAACTGAGCTATAAACAATCGGTAGGAAGCACCCAGATGCCCAATTTTGAGCATTGAAAGTGGTTTCCACAAAAGATAGCAAACAAGAGAAGGTAGAGGGGTGTCTCAGACAAAGTTTCCAGTTGTTGTTTTTTTTCCACATGTTCACTTTTGTACTAAAATTTATAAAAAATTATGTGAACTAAACAAAATCTTTCGTAGTCCAGGCTTCTTGTCCTGAACCCCTCTTTTGCCAAATGCACTACGACACTAAAGATCCTCATCCCTGAAGGAATAGTGTTTCTCTGCAGCAGCGTTTTGTGTCACTGATAAAGGCGCTGGCTCCACATTGTGTGTGCCTAGAAGTGAGGTTCTATTTTTAGGGTGTTCAGGCCCTCTGTTATCTGGAGAAATGTTGAAATCTGAAGCACTCCAGGATGCCTTTGTGCTGTGCAGGCCTATTTGACATACCAGCACATATTACGCTGGCTTCTTGAGTCATTTTGCCACAGTGTTTGAGAGTGGGAGATTATATAAGCTTTGTTTGCAGTGACAATTCATTGCAAGATTGATGATGATGTTCTTTGATTATGACAATCATCTGGACTGTCAAAACAAAGGCCATTTTTATCTGGAGCAATATAGCCTTCATTGCATTATGGGTTGAGGTGTGTCCTACTTAACCTGTAGACACCCTGTCAGATTCGGAATGAGCACAGCGTCCTGCTCCACTTTGCTTTAACTCCACTTGGTGATCAGGTTTCTTTGAAATCCAATAGCGTACTCAACTGACTCACAGCATCCATGTGTCCAGCAGCCATAGGATTCTGAAATGTCTGCACGTCATGTCATTAGGGTATGTCTAGCTAGCAGTCCCAGTATTTACTAGTCTTTTGGTGAGACTGTAGGAGTGAATTCTGGTCCTATATACCTATTTTGATTTTTTTATATATATATATATATATAAAATCATTTTATATGCCCAATCATTATTAATAATATTATTGATAATAAAGGGTGTCCTAAAATCGATCGTTGTTAGGTATAAGCTTGCTCGTATTTAGCACGATTCATGATATCACATGTAAAAGACAGAATTCTCATAATCTTTTAACAAATTGGATTGACACTTCGACGCCTCCTGAGTTTTGGCTACATCACAGTGCATCAGTGGGCGGGAAAAAGAATGATCACATTTCACTTCCACCGCCTTCGCCTCGTCATTGAGCGAGATGTTCAGCTAGCTCAGAGAACCCCCCTTCAGAAACACATCCCTGTTTGTATGGACAATGTGTTAGGGTTTCCAATTCACGCTTAATTTAAGTGTGGGTAGCACTGCACAGCATTCTAAAAGATAAACGTCACAACCTGAATAGAAATCCTGTTATTTTAGTAAAGCAAGGATGATATGTTTTTCCGTGATATGATCTTTCATTGAGCCCATGAGTAAACCTCACATAGTTTGTTTTGATTGAACTGTTTTTCAAATACGGATTTCCAGAAAGGAAACATACTATTGTATTTTTTAACTGAGCTTTCAAAATAGCATGAAGAAGCCGGTAAATGGCCTGCACTGAGGTTAATGGAGTTTCTGTTGTCTATCAATATCACTAAAACCAAAGATCAACGTTGTGTGTATGTATGAGCTGACAAAGTAACAGTAGAGCTGGAAGGCTGGTGATGTGTGACTTGAAACTGCTGAACTGTGTTGTTGATTGGCTCTGGATTCTATGTTAAATTTAATAGAATATTTACTGCCCATGATGCATATGTCACATTTTACATTGCAATATCATGATATTTTGATGTTACGCCCCTACCAGGTGCTGGACCACCCGCTCAATAATGGCTACAATGCTATCTATATACATCATAATCAACGTGCTAGACGATTATGAAGCATAAAGATAGCATTGTAGCCATTATTGAGCTGTGAATGAGTTCAGACCACTAAAATACAGTGACTGACTCTGAACTGATAATACAACGATATTATATTTTATGATTGACACGTCAGGTTGCGTACACCAATGCAGTTATGCTTATTACGGGGGTTACATTCCAAGAGCACCCACGTATAGTGAAAAACGGCAATGTTGTGATGTGGTTAAAAAAAATGCCTATTTTTGTAGTGTAAACCCTAAATATGCCCCCAAATATGCTCCTCAAACACTTTAATTTCATTTTAAACTCGGCTCAATACATTATCCTAAAGAAAATATAAAGGTAAACCCGTCTTTGTACTGTACACTTTACACTGAACTCCCGCAGTACTAGAATGCAAATAATGATGTTACTGCTGTACAGACTGCACTGTAAATAATGCTCGGGCGTTTTCTTTGGTATGCGCTGTAATTTTCTTTGGTATAAGCAGGTAAATACAGTAAAAAATACAGTAATAAATTCATTTACTTTACTGTAATAAAAATAATGGGATCAGTGTTTTATATTAATGGGATCAAGACGCACTTGCTTTGTGTTTCTCTCCACAGTATCAAAATATTTATAGTTATTTTTTATATGGAAATGCAGCTGAATTTACATTAATATTTTTTAAATTACTGAATTATTTTTTTCTGAATAATTTAACACTTAAATGCAATTTTTAGCTCCATCAGAATACAAATTCTTCATACAAATGCTGGTGTTCTGTTCAGACTTCAATAAGTCCTTGGTAGTTAAGGCTACGTCAGAGGTTCCTCCAAACATCTACTGGTGCAGGAAGACTTGCTGCCCTCTGAGTCATCCTGATTAAGATCAAACCTCCCTGCCTTGCGTTTATCATATGTTTATTGAATGAGTCCTCTTTGACAAAACTTCTTCAATGTGCAAAAAACATTTCCATTAATGCTTTTAATGTAACACAACCTAGTGCCTGCATTTCGTTCAAAGTTCATAACATGACAGTTATGCAGTGCCATGTCATGTTAAGCCTTATCTCATGTTGAACATCCTGTTTCAAATTCAGTTAGGTAATTACCAACAACACTGAATGTGACAAAAGGTCATTTTTATATTTTTGGTCATTTGCAACAGACGTGGTCAAGGCTTTGTTGCGTTTTACTGATGGTGGGCAGCTGGCATCGTTTTGGCTCAGTCAGATAAAGGTCAGAGAAACACTATCACTGTCTGTTTTTAGATTTCCGATGGTGAGACAGATTGGACCTGCACCAATGGCACTGTATCAAATATCGATCCAGCGTGGCTAGACCAAGAAGGACTGATGCCAACCCTGGCATCTGCCGTCTCTTTTACTCAAGCCTTGCCTGAATAATTTTTGTTAAAACATGACCTGGTGGCTTGTTGTCATCACCCCAACTCGTACCCTGTTACATCTATCTGGCTCATGAGTATTGCTTCTCATACCTCATGAGGATTGGTACTGACTGCATAACTGTCATGCTTTTATGCTGATTAGAAAAGCTGAGACTGGGTTATTGTAGCAGAAGTTAGTGAATGTGTAACAGCACACACACACACACACACATAAAGGCTTAGTCACCCATGCAAATCATTTAAAGCCATTTTCACACCAAAGGCAACAAAATGAGCCCCAAAAATCACAAAAAACCCTAGAATGTATCAGTAAGTTCATAACAACAGCCCTGTCATTAGGAGTGTTAGGATGTGCATATAATGACCCCACTCATGTAACTGTGATAGAAAGGGTGCACCCAAATGCCCACCCTAGTTAAAAGCACTTTTAGAACAGGCAAGTCTGATCTTGAGGCCAGAAGATCAGATGAAGGCCAGAAAATGAGTGACCCTCAGAAGAGACTGAGGGCTGTATCACTGATACACAGCTCATTTTTATATTTTTGGTACAGCTTTTATTTTTGGTAGAGTTTGATGAATACGTCCTTATAATATGCTAATAACTGTTGTCAAAAATGAACTTCTGTTGGTCAGTTCATCACATTAAAAGAGCATCTGACCTTCCTAAGTGATCATAAAAAATAGATTTACAGGTTTTTATTATGGCAATGGCTAAAAAGGGGCTCAAAAAGCTCTAAACGAGAGCCAAGAAGCAGAAATGATTTTTGTTGTAAACAGTAAATGGAAGTGTCGAACTTCTTCCATGCCAGTTGATGATAATTGATTGTGCAGAGAGAATCTCATTGATTCATTGCTTGCAGCTATGGCAGACTCTGATGAATAGCACTTTAAGATTGATAGAGGTGCTTTTAGATTTAATAGTTTACTGCAGTTTTACCAAGACTCCACTTGGAGTTCTCAGTCACAAGCATTGGCTTGATGTTGGGGCTGCACTGTCTGTCTTTATGTGTGTCTTCCAGAGCACTGAAATAAAGATGTGCATTCTGAATGATTTCTATTTGTGCAGGGCAGATACTGAAAGGGGGAAATAGGCTTTGATATTACTTTATCATAATTCATGCTTATAAAAAAATACCAGTACCAGCTATATTGCCCACCTCTGTTGTCGACTTCTGAATGTTAGCAGCTTTCAGTCCAAGTGCATGATAGACATATTCAGGAAAAAAGTGACGCTTATAAGTGAATCCCTAATTTTAAATACAAATGTTGCTAGTGCATTGTGTTTTTTTTTTTGTCATGTGTTTTATTTACTTATTCATTGCATAATAAGAAAATACCACTTGCCCTTCACATCTTGTAATTGGACCAATACAAATGGTCTGAAAATACCTAAAATCTTAAATCTTGTTTCTCCTCTGAAGTTACCTTATTGGAGGTTTTCTTCCAGTAACTATAATAAGTAACTGATAGCAGTAGTCTGTTTCCTACTTAACAAAAGCTCCATCTCTCTCTTTTTGTTTCTCTCAGATGGCTTCAGCTACAGATAACCGTTATGGCCAAAAGGAGTCTTCTGACCAGAACTTCGATTACATGTTCAAGATCCTGATCATTGGCAACAGCAGTGTGGGCAAGACCAGCTTTCTGTTTCGCTACGCAGATGACTCCTTCACTCCAGCCTTCGTTAGCACAGTGGGCATCGATTTCAAAGTGAAGACCATCTACAGGAACGACAAGAGGATCAAGCTTCAAATCTGGGTGAGATTTTGTCTCAGCATCCGACATTTAAATGGCATTGCGGTGGGAATCTAAAATTCAGTGAGGGACAAAACGGTTTACTGTCATAACCTGGCACTGCCAGATATTTAGGATATAACTTTAGTAGTCTAAAATTACTACTTATTTAATGTATGACATTTGTATTGGATGTTTCTGGTAGTTCCGATGACAGCAAATTATGAGAACATGGCAAAAATGTAAAGAAAATATCCGTGCTGTGAGGTTTAATAAAATAACGATAGCTTTCCTGTCCATCGTTTTTTCTTCTGAACCAAGAATATAAACTTGAGCTACTATCACTGGCATACATATCACAAAAATAGCATCAAAACTATAAGAGCATGGTTTATATTCAGGACTAATTCTTCTAATGAAGCAAAACATCGTTACATAATAAGATTCATAATGTTCTCAGAAAGACTTACTGGTACATAGCTTATCATGAAAATATCTACAAATATCATTGTATTGCCCACCACAAATTTAAATATTAAATCCTCTGCTTATTCTAACTGTAACCACCACTAACAGTCATTTAAACATCTATATGTTTGCCTGTTGTGTCTAACGAGCTGGAGTTTGGGGGTTATTGGATTTTTTTGACGCTGAAAGCAGTGAATTCCTGTAATGTGTAAAATATTTTTGAGTATCACTGACTGCAAAACCTGTAAGTTTATAGGAAGGTGATGTGCCAAGAGAATCAGATGAACAGAAGCGGGTCACTGTGATGTATGTGGGTTGAGTAGTCATAATTTCCTGACCAGAAGAAGGTAGCAGGATTTCAAAGGAGACATTTATGATTTAAATCATTTAAAACCATTGATATAAAATAGTTTAAAGCCCTGCATACATTTTGATGCACAGTGTTGGTTAGTTCCCCAGCTCACACACTGGCACTAAGCGGCCAAAACAGCCACATGGTAGTGATGTCACAACCATTAACAGTCATACAATCATACCCATACGCTACAACAGTTCATCCAAGTAGTGTTGTTTCTGCAGACAGTAGCAGAACTGTTAGAGTGACAGATGTTTAGAAATGTATGAAATGTTACAGCCCTCCAAAGGCTACTGACACTGGCAGAAGTTTGCATTTTTATGCTGACGATACAGTTATTTACTGTTATGGATCATCTCTTACTCAGGCCATTGGAACCCTACAGAAAGCTTTTGTTGCTCTTCAGCACTCACTTATTCAGCTAAAACTAGTTCTCAATGCTGACAAGACTAAGCTAATGTTGTTTTTAAATTCTAAGAAGGTCCCGGAGCCTATTCCA
>JBBPDB010000039.1:12699832-12735884 GCA_037974465.1 Brachypetersius altus
TATTTTTGAAATATTCATTTATCGGCCATTTTAAATGCCGATACCGATAGTTTGGAAAATGCCTAATATCGGCCTGCCGAATAAATTGGTCGGGCTCTACTCTTGAGCAGCCATACATGAGTCTAGGGTCACAATGTCCAGCTAAGCATAAGGGGGCAGAAAGCCACCTCATCATCTAACATAGTAACTCACCTGACTAAGGCTCTTATGGCTGAATGCAATAAAATCGTCACACAAATGTTTTAACAACTGGAGTAAAGCCTTTCAAGAAGAGTAGACTGTAACAGTAATTTAACATTGCAACAGTTAAAAAAGTTTTTTACAGAAATGATTAGTGGACTACACCCTGCACATATCTCAACATCATCAGTGGATTTAAAGGAAAGTAACTATTGAAACAATGTCTCAAGCATCAAGCAATATGTTTATAACCATTTCATGTAATAACTTTCTGTGCTTTTAGAGGCATTAAATGCATCAGATGTCTGGCTCCTATCACCACAATTCTGAACAATTCTGCCTTAGTGAATTTCTCAAGAACATAGCATTTCATGCCAAAACCCTCAGCATGACTTGATTTCCATAATGACTTATTATGCAGATTAAAAAATATATATTCAGATAATCAGAATGTGCAAGCATAATTGTCAGTAAGAGTCCTGTCAGTTGATTTAGTCCTGTCTTCATGATAATACAGTTTAGTAGCCATTGTTACTTTAATTGGAGCTCTTGATGAATTAAACTAGCATTTTTCTTTGCCGCTTGTGATGAGTAAGACCACAGAGCACTCCCTCTGATTCACCGTTAAATCAGCTCAAGCTCAGTTCCAAGTGATTTAATTGGTTGCCTGCATGGTGCTATCAGCGCAGGTCAGATCATATCACACTCTGAGGTACACAGCAATTACAAGTTAATGCATTTTCAAATTATATTACCAAGGTTGCATGTTGAGATCATGCTTTACATTTAATTCGATTTTTAGAAATAATTGTCTTTCAAAACAGTGCGTTATTTTCCCGATTAGGACACTGCAGGGCAAGAGCGCTACAGGACCATCACCACAGCCTACTACAGGGGGGCCATGGGCTTTATCCTCATGTATGACATCACCAACGAAGAGTCTTTTGCTGCTGTACAGGACTGGTGAGTGATCTCCGAAACCTGGTGTCAAAACATGAAGAACCTTTTCCGCATGGGGGAGGTTGAGTGTTCATGATTTTCTGACCAGAAGAAGGTAGAAGGATTTCAAAGGACACATATATTATTGGAAGCAACTGTAATATAAAATATTAAATAAAACATAATGCTTACATTTTGATGCACGGTGTTAGTGGGTTCCCCAGTAAAAAGTTGCCAGAACAGCCTTGTGGTTGTGATGTCACAACTATTAACAATCATACAACCACCCATTTGGCCTACAACAGTTCAGCCAAGTAGCTGGACTGGAGGGAGAGATAGTTCAGGCTCGTCAATACAGAGACCATTTGCACATATCAGGCTTATAAACAGCAAGTAAAACAACCTTTGGTATACTGGAGGAGAATATTGTCACATAGATTAATTTGACTATCAATTAGCTTAAAATTAAATGCAACAAAACTGTGGAAAATGGGTGCTTTAACCGTGTAAGAACTATTTCCTGCTTTAAATATCCACAACTTTGTGTACAGGTCTACACAGATAAAGACATACTCATGGGATAATGCCCAAGTGCTTCTGGTGGGCAACAAATGTGACATGGAGGATGAAAGGGTGGTTGCTGCTGAGAGGGGTCGGCAACTCTCTGAACATCTTGGTGAGTTCATTCTTTATTATTCAGTTCATTCACTTAACCATTCAATTATACATCCTGGACATGAGTTTTGTTCTTGTGTCCATTTACGTTAATGATAAATATTATATTACTAAATATTATATTACTGCCTCCAAAAGCTAGAAGTGGAAATGAGTGCAGATTAGGTCATTTTTGTTTTTAAAGTGATAGTTTAAGATCAAATTAACCAAGTACAGTCCATACTATTTGGTAGAGAACAGTTATTTAGTGTCAGAGTCTATCCATCAGAGAGCCCTAATTGGTATATCAGCTACATTAGATTTCTGTCTTCAGTAAAAATTAAAACTCTATCTTTAGACATTGCAACGATAATCAGGATTAGTTTGATTTTGGGGCAAACTATCACTTTACTCTCAGTTATCAAAGAGTGCAGAACTACATTTAGATTCATTTTATCCTTTTTGTACAAGGTTTTGAATTTTTCGAGGCCAGCGCCAAAGACAACATCAATGTGAAGCAGACGTTTGAGCGGCTGGTGGACATCATCTGCGAGAAGATGTCTGAGAGCCTGGACGCAGCAGACCCCGCCATCACAGGGGCCAAACAGGGTCCGCAGCTGACCGAGCAGCCGGCTGCCCCACACCAGGACTGCGCATGTTAAAAGCTAAAACAGCCCCCCTCCCCAAAGCCTCTCAAAATACACTGCCCTCCACTACTGCGCCCAGGACAAAAGGTAAAACAACAAAAAAAAATAGAGTTTAAAAAGATAATCTAAATTTAGCTCCACCCGCTATACATCTCCTCCTTCCTTTTCTATCCCATCCCCTTTTTCACTATGTTGAGATTTATTTTGAGAGCGTGATTTAATTTGATATCCCATGTTGACCAATATGTCTGCTTTGCTACCCACCATTGTCTTAGACTAGGTGAGGGTAAGCCATATTACACTGTGGGATTTTATGATTACACTTAAGTTTGGCGAAGCAGAAATCATTCAATTCTGTGTTGGCGTCATTCAGCTCTATTTCTTCTGACTTTATGTGCCATTTTTTCACCCTTTTTTTCATCTCTATATTTTTGTACGAATCCTTTTGTTCCCATGCTCTCTGTTTGTTAAACGAAATCAAGAACAAAGAATAGAGGAGAAATTTCTGTATATTTATTCCAAATGTGTATATAGACGATGTGCAGTATTTAATTAATACAGGTATAGTAACAAACAATGTTTTTGAAAACGACATCATTCAGAGAATTATGAAGAAAACGAGAAGTCATGTTGATGTTTTTGTGGTAATCCTTTGCATCGCTCGTCACAGACCTCCCTCGCCGAATTGTAGGTGTACCTTTAGTCACTGGACTGCTTCATCTCTGCTAACTCTCTCATGAGACTTGTGAGGTTCAAATGTCACCCACAGATATTCCTCAGTGTAAAATGCATGGAAGGAAATGAAGCCATTTAGGCCAATAGTTATAAGATTCTGCACTGTTGATTAAGATCCAAACACTTGTAAACAGTTTCTTTGAAAGGTGTAATAGTTCAGTGTGTGTCCTTGCAGACACAACACTGTAGCAACAGGACTTTTCTTCTGCCACGTTGAAAGGAATTCTTCGGTACCTCTTGGCCTAATCTCGATCTGTCACACCTGCAGCTTACAGCCAAGATCCATAGACAGTCATTTAAAAAACAGGCAATCAAAACACATTGATTCAAAGCATGGTTTAGAAACGAAACTTTCAAAGCGTGTAGGGGATGAAGTGGTCCTCGACAAAAAGTGGTTGGATCCCAACATCCCCAACCTAAGTGATGCCTATGCAGGACAATATATCGAAATTGTTTATATATCGATTGTTTGTCGTAATGTCAGGGGCTCGGGTCTAGAAGATGGAGATAAGACTGAAAAACACTGAAGTACATTCCAAACACCAAACCAGCCCTTATCTGTAACAGGACCCAAGGTTGGCATCCTCTGCTTTTTGACCTTTTGTAAATGTAGAACGCTCGTTCCCACTCTTTGCTGCAAACGACAGGATGAGGAAAATAACTTATGTTGTAAATGTGTACTGTGTAATGTCACAAGGCTGATAGTAAGGACTGTTAGTAGCTACCTTAAACACGCATTATT
Organism: Brachypetersius altus; assembly: GCA_037974465.1. Taxonomy (NCBI): domain Eukaryota; kingdom Metazoa; phylum Chordata; class Actinopteri; order Characiformes; family Alestidae; genus Brachypetersius; species Brachypetersius altus. The sequence goes on from JBBPDB010000039.1 coordinate 12,703,730, forward strand.
AAAAATATAAGGCGATGAAGGCAAAGACCCAATGCCCCAAAATAACATTTTTGTGACTTCAGTGAACTCCCCCAATACTACCAACAGACAATTCTCCGCCTTTTTTCCTTTGCTATGCTGTCTTCCCGGAAACTACTGTAAATACGTTTGAGTCTTTAGTTTTATGTGTGGATTGTGCTATACTGACTCTGGATTTCAAAAAAAAAAAACCAGAGAGAGAAGAAAAATTTAATTATTTAAAGTATGTGCTTTATCTGCTATTGTGTATGCCTGCTTGTGAATGAATGTGTCACTTTATTACTAAGCAATATTGAGAAAATATCTTTTAAAGTATTATTTATTTCATCACATCCTTCTAGGAATGAGAGGAATATTAAGCATTTGCAAAAAAAAAAAATCCTGCTACATGGAATCTTACACAGGTTTGCTGCAATCAGGAATGCTTGTTAAAAGTGTATGATATGGTATTGGTACCAGCATGTCCTGTCTTATGTCTCAGTGACGACAGGGTTTGAACAGGGCTGTGAAAAGGGCACGAAGCACCGGTACCACACCATACATCAGGCTTTTCCAAACAGACCCTTGTGTCCTTGGCCTGTTTCCTCTGCTTTACCTTACTAAGATCATAACAAAGCTAGTGGGACTGAATCGTGCCGATGCCTCTTCAGTGCTCCTTTTCATACCATCTGAACTCCAAAACCATGCTGATAGAGTTGACGTAGCAAAGGACTTGCTTGTTGCTTTTGTATTTTTATTGCTTGACTGTCTTACTTTGTTCATTTGTTTTACAACCTGCACTTTGGTTTGTATGCTTTATTGTGACTTTTTTTCTATTTATTTCATTTCGGGTTTCTTTTTTTCTAATTTTCTTCTAATATGGGACTTCAGTGTCTGTTCAAGAAAAGATCAACTATTATGCAGTAGAAAATTTACTCTAAATACAATAAGGATTATGGTGTCAAATGTTTAATGGTGAAATTTACCAAACCAACTGTCTATGTTGTGGAAATGACTAAAATGGAAAAAATAAAATAAAGGTTTGTGCTGTAAAGTTGTAATTATTTTTGTCATTTTTGTAAGCACGTGTAGACACTTTTGCGTGTGGTACAAAAGAAACGTCTGAACAGAGCAGCACTAGAGGGCACCAGAGGAGAGTGTTTTCTTGGCAGGGATCTAAAAATAGCCCTTTGCCTTTGGGGAAAACATGACGTCAAAAAGCAGCCTGCATCAGCTGTTGCCATGGGAACAGAGACTCGGGTGACTTTTGAAGAAAGATGATCAACCTTGTCTGGGAGAGTAAAATGTGGGCAAAAATAAATGTCTCAGTGAAAAGAGCAGTTTGGGTCTCTCAGTGCAGGACCCGTTTCTTTGTTAGGAGATTCATTGAACGAACTTGTAAGCTCCGTTTCCCAGACAGACATTAAGTCTTGGACTATCATTTAAAAAAGAAAACCTCTAAAACCAGAAAACGCAATCCAGGACTATGGCCAATCCGTGTCTGGGAATCAACCCATGTCTCAGCACTGAGAACAGGTGTGACTCATAAAAAGAAAACCGTGATCAACTGAAACCTCTGAATTCAAACTGGCATCTTGGTTAAGCAATGTCATAATTTTACTCTGATAAAAGCTTAAGATCAGTCAGATCACTAAGAATAAGTAACACCAACCTACCAATATAACTTAAAGGGGAACAGACACATCAAGTTTGACACAAGCTTCAGAAGATGATCAAATAATCTTATCCATAAAATGGAGCAGTGCTAGAGAAAATTAAAATCTAGAATATAAACCTGTACTGTGAAAAAGGCAACAATTTGACTATATTAAAAGAAATCTAAAACCAACAGAAAGAAGCTACAGAAAATGTTGTCCTCCACCTCCCTAGAGATGAGGTGCTTTATGACAGGAAGAAATGTACAGGCAATGAAGTAAACTTCTTTGGGGATCTTCACTGATTTTTTTTTGCAGAATACAATCATTGAGGGACTGTTGTGAAATGGTGCCACAGAAAAATAGGCAGAAATTATAAGTGGTGGGGTTTCCCTTCAATACAATTTGTAATTATGCACATGTTCGCCTGCAGAGAGAGCTGCATCACTCTGAAACCACACAGCAGGGGCGCACAACTCCAGGATGCATGGACAGTTTGTAGCCCCCCTATTCGAACACATCTACTAAATCTGATGAGACAAACAAGCTGTGTTTGAACAGTAATATCACCAACTGGGGCAGGACACCAGACCAGATTTGGGAAGCACAACATGGGTGTGGCAAAATAAAAGCTAATAGTCACTCCTAGATTAAAAAAAAAACGGATCCTTTTGATTGGTTTTATTAAGACAACTATTTACTCCAGAATATTAATTTTTTATGGATATTAATAGAGATTAAGAGCACCAATTAACAAAAAACATTTATTGACAACTTACAGCATGACTGCACATCATGTTCAAACAAAACCAGACATATCAGGTGGTAAAAACAAAAACCAGAATCTCAAACAAAAACCAGAATCCAAGGAGAACAAAGTTACCTTTCTTATTAAAAAAAAAAGATGCCATTTTTGTGTATGAAGTATTCAACCTAAAATCGACAATATCCAGGGCATCTCAACCAATCAAATTACATGTCTTTTTAGTCTATGAAATTGAGAAACTGAAGCCCTCAATTACAAAAATTCTGAAGCCCTCACTTGCATGAAATGTCTGCATTTCTAGGAAGAAACATAGCCATTTTTATATATATATAGAAGCCCCTTGGATACATGCGATGAAAAGTATTTTTTTTTTTATCCATCTGTATCAAAATTAAATTGCCGCATTAAAATCAGACTGAGGGAGGAGAAAAGTTTTTGAATACAGTGGCATGTTGGATATTAGTGATCAGACGAAAAGGACAGGGGAAAGAAAATACTGTGTTCAGTGCTGATTTTTGACACCCTGTGGTTTTCCAGGCTTTTTGTCTTGCTGCTGTCCACGGCCAGTACCCGGCATACCTCGTCCACGGCCACCAAAAACACCTGCAAAAACACAGATGATGTCACCTCACCAACCGTTGCTGCTGATAGTGTGTCATTTTACTGAATTAAAGTTGTTTCCACAAAAATATTTAACAGATAATATTCAACACACTGAAAAGTATTAAAGGCAAATTTCATATTTCACTTTTAGCCTATATACTATATGGTCATCCCAATTTACCTCGGCCAGCACCACCTCCTCTGCCCTTTCCCTGCTGTTTGTTCTGCTGCATGCCACCTCTGCCACGGCCCTTGGAGACAACTTCCTCTTTAACCATGTCAATGATTTCGTCAGGGATCCGCAAGTATTTGATAGTGCTTCCTCGAATGTAGCATTCAGGCATTCTCCAAAATTTATCTCCATCCTACACACACATTCAACATTTATTAACCATTACTGTCACGCATGAACACACCACAGCACAATGTGAAATTCTTTCTCTGCATTTCACTCATTCCCCAAGTGATGCAGTGGGCTGATGCCAATGAGTGGCGCCCGGCAAGCAGTGTGTGTGGACGGTACCTTGCTCAAGGGTACCTCAGTGGTGACACTAGCAGTGAGGATTCAAACCTACAACCTTCTGATTGCAGGGACAATGCCCTAACCACTAGGTCATCCAGCTGCTACTAGGTATACCTCACTAAATCTCAGCGTACATGCTATATTACTATATTGGACAGATACTCACACGTGAGGTGCAGATAACTTCTCGTAAATTAATGTTCATCCAGTTGTCACAGCTGACCAGATGACCGTTATACGTCTCTCCATTCTTCAGTTCCACCAACTGCAAAAGTCAAGTCCATCAGTCCACGCACATCTCTTTTCACCGTGTTTCCTCTCCAAACACCATTTTTAAACCTATGGCTTTCTCCATCTGGCTTCACTCGCAAAATATTTTAAAGCAACTCCAGATGAAAAGACAAATGCATATCTTTAATTTGTAACAGACACTGAAAGGCAATAGAGCAGCTAAAATTCTTACAGGTACAATTTAGAGACACATAAATTCACTCCATACTTACCATTGGGTGGTTCTGTGCTGTTTTCAACAAAGACAGCGGAAGCTACATGAAAAACAGGAATTAATCTTTAATCTTTGCATCTTCATTTTTAACCACTTTAAATAAACTTCATTACAGTGTTTAAATCTGAAACTAAATTAATTAATACACTTTCGAAATTTAAAACGGTATACCCATCTCCTCAAATTGTTTCCCATTTGCTTTCATACACCATATGGACAAAATATGGGACACTCGTTTTTCATGGCTCTGACCTCAAGCCCATCCTACACCTTTGGGATGAAGCAGAACGGGGGTTGCGAGCCAGGCCTTCTCATCCAACATCAGTGCCTGGTCGCATAAATGCTCTACAGAACGAATGGCCGCAAATTCCCACAATCCAAAATCTTGTGGAAACACTTCCAAGAAGAGTGGTAGCTGTTAACGCTACAAGTATACATTTAAAGTTACAAGCTACATTTAAGTATATACATTTAAATGCAATGTTAAGTGTAATGTTCAGGCGTCCCAATACGTTTTGGTCCATATGGTCTAGTTTTTAACGGTTTAGATCAGTTGCAGTTTTATGAGAACACTGCTGTACACGAGGATATGTTTAAAACGGTCTCTTTCTAAAATTTTGCAGAAAACGTGTAAACGTGTATCATTATTCTCCCCGAAGCATAACCAGCTTCTAAGAGGCTTATGTTTTCTTTAAATGAAAAACTAAGAAATGCTGCACATCAAGCACCCGGTCTCAGTAATTTATTTTAATGTGAGAATTTGGCAGATGTACCATGACCAGATTGGCGCCGTCTTCTCACTGGTTTGTATTTAACAGCAACGCGTGCTAATAAGCTAAACTAGCCTCTGGTTAGTTTTCATGTTGTTACAGTACATAAACATCACTGTGTACTTACCATATCGGCAGATTGAATGAACTAGATGTTTATCGTGATATAAATTAAACTGTTGAAAGTTTTTGAGATCAGAAATTTGAGAAACTCTTAGGACAACACAGAACAGCTCACACCATACTTCACTGCCCCTCCATTTTTCTCCTGGTTTATTACAACGCGCCACGGCAAATACCAAAATAAAAGTTCTATATTTATCCACTTAAAAAAATTAAACGACAAAAAAAACCTTATGGTTCACCAGTATGTGACCAACAAATCAACCGTATCCACCCTTTTATTTATTTAGAAATGTGTTGCAAATTCGAATCGCAGGTCTGTTAGTGGCAGCACTGAGATGTCCTTGAGGATGGCACCTCCACACACTGCTCCCCAGGTGCTGTTCCTGGCTGCCACTGCTTCACTTAATGACGGGTTAAATGTAGAGAAAGAATTTTACACTGCGTGCTGTATTCATTAATGACAATAAAGGGCCACTTTGAAATGAAAAGTTTATTAATATTTACAAGAGCTACATCAGTCAATGCAAAATGTGCAAAATTATGAGTGTCCCGAAGTTGTCTCTTTGGTATTCTTTGTTTTCTTTTTCAGCATCTTCCTTTTCTTGTTCTGGACGGTTTCCACAACTCTCCCCTTTAATTCCTTTTTTTCTTTCTTCTTTTTGGCAAACTCATTCTTTTTCTTCTCTTCCAAGTCAGGGTCCTATTGATAGAAAAAAAACAATAGTAAAAAAAAAGCTAAGTAAATTCCATAACCATAAATCATGTTTTGCTTTTATCCCACCAACGTTTTAAAATGTCTCTAAATCAGTCTTTACTTTTCTTAAATCAGTACTTACTTTCCCTTCTAAAATCATTTGCTTCCTTTTGTTGATCTCCTTTTTCTCCCCAAAGTCTGTTGACTCCAGTTTCTACAAAAAAGAAAAGAAAGATGTCGCATCCAATTCCTCTCAGCGTTTTAGCAATCAGAAAAAGAAATGTAATTATTTTATCAGTTCTCACAATTTCACACTGCCGTCTCGTCACGTTGACCTGGGTAAGGATCTTCAGCACCTCTTTCTCTTCCACTGGGTATTCCTTCAGCTTGGTCTCTGGAAAAATAAAACAGAATAAAGTAAGTTCAAAGCCGCTTGCTGGTGAGACAAATATCTCTAAGGTGTATGGCATCTTTACTGAAAGGCCATTGTTTTAAACATGAAAATACATAATAACATTTAATATTTAAGGTTGTGTTCTTGTATTAGAAAAACAGTGCAACTCATTTTTACATTCATAAAGCCATGCACTATGTGAAAGATGTATTCTTGATAGCTGTATTGCTTTGGTTGTGGACTTACGGATCTGCTCCTCAATGGCACTGACCAGATGAATGTCATACTGTGTGACCAGAGTAACCGAAACACCATTTCTACCTAAAATACAAAAGCACAACTGAAATAACGGTTTTGTTTAAATGTGGAGGTAAATTGTTAATATTATCAGGAGAGGGGAAAAAGCATACCTGCACGAGCAGTTCTGCCCACTCTGTGAATGTAGATTTTAGGCAAGCCTGGAGTATTATGATTGATGACAACCTGAACTGTAGGAATATCCAGGCCCCTGTTAAAAACAGTAACACATTTTGCAATATACTAGTTACATTAGAAAGTGCCTAGAAACTGAGCAATATAAGAGTAACAGTATTCAGGGGTTAAAGATACATTTTCCTGCTTGCTGTGTTATCTGTAATGGACACAGTACCTGGCAGCAACATCTGTGGCTATCAGAATCTTGAAGATGTTGGACTTGAACTTTGAAAGGTTTGCAAACCGTTGCCTCTAAATAATAAAAATGTGACGATGATTTAGACACAAGAAGATAAGAATACTGACTTTCAGTTTAACAGCCCAATCAGACAATACATATACCTGTTTCATCATGGAATGCAAAGAGATTGCAGGAAATCTGAATTCCCGAAGCATCATTGTGAGAACCTGGCAGTTCCTAAGGTGTAAAAACAATTCTCATTAATCTATGTCCTTATTTACATTAAGTAAAACCTTCAGACTGATGACAACATAATTGTTTTTTATTATACGTATTTCTAAGTATTTTTTCTAATACTTACTTGCATGTGTTGGTGAAAATCATGATTGACCAGTCATCATGTTCATCTTGAATTTTTTGAATAAGATGAACAAGGTAGGCGTCTTTGACTTTCTCAGGCGTAAGGATGTATCTCTGATCCAACTCTTCCACAGTTCGGACCCTGGAGGAAAAAATAATTCTATCTTCAGTGTGCAAGACTTCATGAAACACATTGTGGAATGGCTGGAACATTAGCGGAAGTGTTTTCTAAATACAATGGCAATGGTAAAGATATATGATGTTATTGCTTTAGTTCCTTGCCTTGACTGATTCAAGATCTGACTGGTTTGCTGTGTTTAAGTTCGCAGGTTACTTTATGTTACATGTACATAGTGTGATGCAACAAGATTGATCCATGGACCATGGAGCAACATATAGCAACCTTCAACAGAGTGCAATTTACTACAGACAGTAGACAACAGAGAAACAATAAATAGACAAAGCACTGCGGACACTATGTAAACCTTCTGGAGTGATGAGTATTGCACCCGAAATAATGCACAAGAGGCAGTTAACAGTACTGAGCAAAGTGCAAGGGATGACAGAACAGTATAATAAATAAACAATATAGCAGTGTAATAGTAACGTGAGTGGGGTGTGAAGCTTACAGTCCAGAATGAAAATATGGAACCATACATTATTATTGTACATGAGCATATGATGTTGCACTGGAAAGTGACAGGCCATAAGTGTGCCTGTAATGGCATTAAATAGAGTTACAGTGAAGTGCAGGTGCTGAAAGTCCAGAGTGTAATATGATGAGTATAAACAGTGTAAAGTGAAGTAGTTCACTAAAATGTGCTGGTTAACCAGGGACTAGATATTTTTGTGCATTCATGTGTGTTCAGAGCCCTGATGGTCTGCAGTACGAAGCTGTCGCACAGCAGTGCAGAACCAGAGCGGAAGCCAGATGTTAGAAGGAAGAAAATGTAACGGGTGGGAACAGTCCTTCACAATGTTACTGCCTCTGTTAAACCAGTGGGTAAATGTCCTTCAGCGGGGCAGAGGCACACCGATAGCCTGCTCAGTTGCTCTCACTATCCGCTACAGTGTGTTACTTTCTTAAACATTACACACCAGACAGTGATGCAACTGGAGAGAATTTTTTAAATGATACCCCTATAGACTGTGACCTCTCAGTCAGAAAATTAAAAGCTAGTTAAATAGGGAGGTGTTGAGCCCCTGTCTGCTCAGCTTGGTGGAAAGTCTCTAGGGGATGGTGGTGTTGAATGCTGAGTCAAAAAACAGCACCCTTACGTGACTTCGGTTAAAAAAAATGAAATTAGAACTGAAATTGAAATAGAAATGTATGATAGGCCTATGAGACCAATTAGAGAAAACCAAGGCAGTGTGTGATCCTAATATTCATCCTTCCATCTTGTATTGTGACTGAAATTTCTTTGACAGACCATAAGAGAACATGATAAGAATTGTAAGGGGCCACTCACATATGATAAATTAGGACTGCCAGCTTCACAACAAATATGATTTGGGCTAAATGCAGTCGTTTAAAGGAACACTAAAAAGTCACAGGACATCACTTGTAAACATACTGTGTGCCCACAGGAGCAAATTAATTCACTTAATTATGCAACTTATTTCACATTCTAAGTGATTATTTCATACTACCCAAACTATAATTGATCTATTGCATACTAAGGTGAGTCTAGTTTTCCATGCATTCATATAAAGAGGCCTCTAACAAATTCTGACTGATGACAATCAGATGTGTGCAGACGTAGGCCAAGTAAGTTCAGCTGGCTTTGGATGAGCAGATGGGACGAATGCTAACAGTGGAGCAAAATGAGACAATGTGGTTTCTTACTCTGACTTGTTCTCCCAGAAGAAAGGCTTGTTCATGGCAATGTTCTTCAGCTCCTGCAGCGTGTCTGTCAGGGTGGCACTGAACAGCAGCGTCTGTCGTTTTACCGGCACAACACTGAGAATAACTTCCAGGTCCTTTGTGAAATCTGTGCATCCCTGTTCTAGCAAACGATCTGCCTCATCCAGGATCTATGTTGAAAAGACACCAGATTCATCTAGTAAATGAGCTGCCACTTAGACTTTGTTTAGTGAAAGACTATGAACACTCATGAATGAACCAAGATTAGAGTACGTGCGATTGCTATAATCTTACTAAAAACTGGATTCGCTTCATGTCAAATGTGTCAGAACTCCGAATGTGATCAGCTAATCTCCCAGGTGTGGCGACAACGATGTGTGGCTTTTTTGACAGCTCCAAACCCTGAGCCACCATATCTTTTAAAAACAGAAAAAAACACAGATGCTTAATTACAAACTCTTGTGCGGAATTATGACAAAAGAAATTCTCTCAATTAATAGAAAAAATAAGACCAACCATTCAAGCCAATTTATCTAGAAAGGTTGAGAAAAACTAATTTTGTTGTTGTTTTGTTGTTTAATGGTTTTCAGACTTGGTTCTGGGGACAAATTAACTAAGCCATTATTTTAAATCAATTTCCCTACAAACTGTCTAAGCCATTTTATATAATCATTAAAAACCTGGTCTCTTCTAGCTTAGTCAACTACATTAGTGTACATAAGCAGCCATACCCATCCCTCCGACAATGATGCAGTCTTTCAACCCCAGCGGTTTCCCCAGTGCCCGAAACTGTTCCGCTATCTGATAAGCCAGTTCTCTGAGGAGAAGAAAAAAGAGCATATGCAATGTAAAATTACAGTCACAGTAGACTCATACACCGTTAGTAATTCCTCAGGTTAATCTCATTCAGTGCAGACATTGCTCACAAGCACAACGTGTATAAGTTGGCCAACCTTGTAGGTGTCAGCACCAGACAGTATATACCATACGGATCTTCAGACAGTTTCTGGAGGACTGGTAACACAAAAGCTGCTGTTTTGCCACTTCCAGTCTTTGCACAGCCCATACAGTCCCGACCTGCAGAAAACAGAATTATAAAGCCACCGTCCAAGACACAAAATATCTCTGTGATGTAACTATACAGAATCTGTTTCGCTATGTTTACACATTTTTGCTAGTTCATTTTTTCCTCATCAGTTATGTTGGTGACTGGTGATATCTCTTACTTTGCAGACTGAAATTATCACAAAAAAACCAAAACGTAGCACCTAAAAAAATTTTAAATTCTTCTGTAATTCTTCAAGCTACTTAGTACTTGAATTGTTTCTTGATGTCTATTAAAGTTGGCTAAAAAGTCAAGTCCAGTCAAGTGAAACGAAACAACTGGATCCGGGATCACAGAACACCACAAGTCTACAAGCACAGACAGGACAGAAGAGCCACAAAACAACAGGACAACATTTAGTGACGTCGACAATAGCTACAGAACTCGTCTGAATAAATGACAGATACTGTATTCTAGCAGCTGAGAGTTACATGTGCAAAACTGCAGAACAGAAGTAAACAGCAAAAGAAAAAGTTTACCTTGATTTTCATTATTGATCATACTTATTGTGAAATACTGATCATTCTGGAGGACTTACAATGTGTTCACATTAGTTGTCTATAATTATTGCTTGTCTATTGTCCACGGCGTGCCATAACTTGCACTCTGGTCATCTGTTCAACGAGAACTGAAACATAAACTGCCACCCCCAACACACACCATTAACACACCCTTCCCTGAACAACTTCAATTACTTCTGTAAATACCCCCTATTTATTACACTGCACATATAACTTCTGTTCTGCAGTTTTGCACACAGCTCTCTGCTGCTAGAATATTCTTTTTTGTTCTGTTTTGCTCGGTTCTTGTGTTGCACCATGGTCCTAGAAGAATGTTGTTTCGTTTCACTGTGTACTGTGTGTATTTGCTTGAAATGTCGCTATATGTTGCACCATGATCCATGAAGAGACGTTGTCTCATCATGCTATGGGCGTGTACACACCTGCTGATGACAATAAAGTAACCTTTAACTCTTGGATAGAACACAAAACATACCTTCTAGAATAGCTGGGACACAGTTTTCCTGCACCGGGGTGGGTCTAGCGATGCCCATCTGTTTACACTGCTCCACCAACCACTCGGACAGGCCGAGGGATGCAAAGGTTGCCATGTATTTCCACTCTAATATGACCAAGTCGATCTTAATCAGGCTTTAACCCGAGTTTCTGTCTTCTGCTCCAGCTGATAGTAAACTCTCGAACTCCTCGTGGAACCGTCTGTCTGGCGCATGTGATTACGTCACACAGATGCGTCCCGAGGAGTGGAGAACAACCGCTCATCTAGGGTACATTCACTCAGAAAATGCTGCACAGATTTGAAAAATAAATACACTCATAAAGAAGACGAGGGTGCGTATGGAACTTTGAACAACAACAACAAGAAAACGTTACAGATATTATTCTGATATATGCATTATGGCTCATTCATTTTTTACATCAGTTTAGAAAATTATTTGCGCAGCATACCTGCGACGTGAACGCACCCCAGAGGCTTAACGCATTACGTAGTGTAGCTGTGCAGCTCAGAACCTCAGGAGGAACCAGGAGCAGGTGATGCGGGGAGAGAAGAGGAATTTAGCTCCAGTAACAGATTTATATACTGTAAACGTGTGTTTCTGCAAGGTCAGTCTCGGACCCTTATCCTGGACTAGCAGGTGGGATGTAAAGGCGTTTCTGGAGGAAGGACTGTCCTGTATTATGAAGTTGTTATGTGCGTGTGTTAGTGCTCTGTGCCATGGAGAGGGCTGCGAGGCGACGTGCCGTGGAGGGACCTGCAGCCCACGCGTGATGCCCCTCTCCGTGCGTGCCGTGACTGAAGATGGCGGAGCTGGATGGTGGGGAATTCTCTGCAAATCGTTCACAGAGCAGGTCAGTTAAGTTTAATGAGCCTCTGAAAGCACTCATAGCTTCATGCAGGTGTCTGCCTTTAATATGCAGTTCATCTGTTGAGAGGCAAGGTCACTGGAGTTCAGGGCTAACCTTCCTTTGTTATATTAAAGCTTTAATAAAAATAAATAAATAATAGAAAAATGCACCAAACGAAGAATGACAATGCCTCGTCCAAGGGCTCAGTGGTGCTACTAGCTGTCCTGGGATTCAAACCCACGACCTAACAACTAGGCCACCAGTTCCCCCCGATTTTGACCACTGGTTGAGAACCCAGTGCTCTAGGTAAAGGTGCATTTGCCAGACGTTCTTATCTAGAGCAAATTACAATCATTAGTTACTCGGACAGTCCCCTTGGAGCAACTAAGGGATAAGTGTCTTGCTCAACGACACAATGGTAGAAAGTAAGGTGTTTGAACCTGCAACTTTGTGGTCATTAGATTCACAGGCAAGTGTTTTACCCACTAGGTTACTACCACCCCAATAACTACTATGATACCATGCCCTATTCTAATAATAATAATAATAATAATAATAATAAATAATAATAAATATTATTAATAATACATATTATTAAATAATATAAAATGTTAATGAGCCTCATAATCCTGACCTCTGGACAGTGTATTCCTTGGACAGGCTCTGCAACCTGTTATTGGCAGGCCAAATTACTTAATGTTCTGTTGGTCTAACAGGGCATCTCTTATAAGACCAGTTTCCTAAACACAGGTTAAGCTGTTTTTTAAGAATAAATGTAGTGTATTTGAGCCCTCAGACATAATGGACTGTGTAAGTCAGTGTCTTTTATAATCCTAGACTAAAAGAAGTCTACATACTTGGCTTAAGGTGCATACATAAAACTGCCCTAGCAGTGAAAATACAGAATCTTTATCTGCAAATATATACATTTTTGTCATATTGGTTGATTGTGATTTGCTTTTGTGAATAATGAATTCAACCCAAAATATGGGTTTAATTATCTTGCAATGCCTGAACTTTGCTTTGGTTCCTGAGTCAAGACAGACTATTTCTTTGATGAATAATTGACTCTTGTTGAATAATTAAATAGAAAGTACAGTTGCCAGTGTCACGTTGACTCATGCTTAGGAGCTGAGAACTGTTGCTGGGGAATTGTAGTGCAACAGACCAGTGGGATGGATTTCTAAGTTTCATGGATTATATAACAGGAGATTATGAGCAGTGAGTGGTAAGAGATAAAAGGCCTATGTAAACCGATTCCTCTTTTTCAGCATGGCTAACAATAAGAACAGTTCCCTCCGCTGCACATTCTCAGCCCCTGGTCACAGTAGCACTCTTCTGAAGGGGCTATCTGCCCTAAGAGAGCAAGGCCAGCTGCTGGACGTGGTGCTCGCCATCAACGAAGAGCGCTTTCAGGTTCACAAAGCTGTTCTGGCCTCCTGCAGTGACTACTTTAGGTAAGATGATAGTGTAAAATGCTCTTGGTAAAACAATCATTTCAGAATACATGAGACTGAGTATTATCAGAGACATTTTAATACTTGTTGGCAGGGTTGTATGAAGTTTCCTGAAACATAATATGCTCCAATCAATAATTTAAGCATTTATCCGACATTTCCTCTCAGCTCAATAGATTATTTAGCGCTACTGCGCTAATGGTTTGAACCATTAAATCAAATGGTTACAGAAATGTATTTGGCCTATCTGCTGAGTGCACTGACTGCAGAATGATGGTGAGGCTTCATGTTTTGCTGAGTGTTATGTTAAATGTCCATTTCCTACAGAGCCATGTTCACTGGCGGAATGAAGGAAGCAAACCAGGACACTATCGAGTTAAAGGGCTTGTCAGCCCGTGGACTGAAGCACATCATTGATTTTGCCTACAGCTCTGAGGTCACTTTAGACCTGGACTGCATTCAGGACGTGCTTGGAGCAGCCGTCTTCCTGCAGATGGTGCCCGTGGTGGAGCTTTGTGAGGAGTTCCTCAAATCCGCCATGAGTGTGGAGACATGCCTGAACATCGGTCAGATGGCCACCACCTTCAGCCTGTCTTCCCTAAAGGAATCCGTTGACGCCTTCACTTTTCGCCACTTCCTCCAGATCGCAGAAGAGGAGGACTTCCTCCACATCCCAATGGAGCGACTGGTCTTCTTTCTGCAGAGCAACAAGTTGAAGAACTGTAGTGAGATCGACCTGTTCCATGCCGCCATTCGCTGGCTACAGCATGATGAGTCACGCCGGGCTGGGGCCAACCAGGTGCTCCGCCACATCCGCTTCCCACTCATGCGCTCCTCCGAGCTGGTGGACAGCGTCCAGACAGTAGACATAATGGTAGAGGATGTGCTTTGTCGACAGTACCTTCTTGAAGCCTTTAATTATCAGATCCTTCCTTTCCGACAGCATGAGATGCAGTCTCCTCGTACCATCATCCGCTCAGATGTTGTGTCACTTATAACTTTTGGTGGTACACCTTACACTGACAATGACCGTACAGTGAGCAGTAAAGTGTATTATCTCCCTGATTGCGCAGCACGACAGTTTAAGGAGTTGACAGAGATGGAGACTGGCTGCAGCCATGCCTGTGTGTCCGTTCTGGACAACTTTGTGTACGTGGTGGGCGGCCAGCACCTACAGTACCGTAGCGGTGAAGGGGCGGTGGATGTTTGCTTTCGTTACGATCCCCATCTGAACCAGTGGTTGCGCATCCAGCCCATGCAGGAGAGCCGCATCCAGTTCCAGCTTAATGTCCTGCAGGGCCGGCTGTATGCCACCGGGGGGCGTAATAGATCTGGAAGCTTGTCCTCTGTAGAATGCTACTGCCCCAAGAAAAATGAGTGGACTTATGTTGATTCACTCAAGAGAAGAATATGGGGTCATGCAGGGACCACATGTGGAGATAAACTCTACATCTCTGGGGGCTATGGAGTTTCTGTGGAGGATAAAAAGACCCTCCACTGCTATGACCCAGTCACAGACCAGTGGGACTTCAAGTGCCCCATGAATGAGCCTCGAGTGCTGCATGCTATGATAAGTGTAAATGACCGTGTGTATGCTTTGGGAGGCAGGATGGACCATGTGGACCGCTGCTTCGACGTTCTAGCAGTAGAGTATTACATCCCAGAGACAGATCAGTGGACAACTGTGAGTCCAATGCGTGCAGGCCAGTCTGAGGCTGGCTGTTGCTTACTGGACCGAAAGATCTATGTTGTTGGAGGTTACAACTGGCATCTGAATAACGTCACAAGCATCGTCCAAGTCTATAACACAGAGACCGACGAATGGGAGAGGGATCTGCACTTTCCAGAGTCCTTTGCAGGAATTGCTTGTACTCCTATAATACTGCCTCAAGCTGTCACTCAGCGATGACCACCTAGCTGGAGACAGTGAGGAGACGTTGCATGGAGTTGCAAAATCTTGATTTTTAACACCCGCACACACTTTTTTCACCCAGTTTAACATTAAATACTCCATTTTCCAAACTATCTGTTCCTGCTGCATCTCTATTGTACTGTTATCACAGATAATATTTTCAGCACATTGCCCAACACCTTGCCTATGGAAGGAGTCAGTGCAGTGTAGTTTTGACATTTTATTTTCTTTTCTAAATAGAAGGTAATGTGTTAAAAGTGTTGTCTGTGGTAATAGACCACCTGCTTCAGGTACAGTAGATAGAGATTAGGTTGAAAAATTGCAGAGTATTCAGTTACTTTAATTTAAGTTTGTGTCTGTAAATGAGTGTCTGTTCAGTGGTACAAGCAGTGATGTAGTGTCTTTTTACTTTTTCTCTTTACTGGTTGTCTAAGACGACCTCAGGAGTATAGTCTTTGTCTTTACTGATGAACATTTCATATTCTCATGCACTTTGAATGTCTAAAGAAAAGCCTTCCATGTGTAGCTGATATATCCATGTGTGGTTATTGTTAACTACCTTAATGAATACATCTTAAGTTATGATCCACAACCCAAAAAATTGGTACCACCTTATAGCAAGACAACCCTTGTAAAGCCCTTGTTTATTAATTGTGTTAATTAGGTCATAAGCACTTTAACAAAATGAGTTAGCAGTTACAATTAATCAACAAAAAGCAGCAGTATAATGCTGACTGATGGAGAGATAAATAACCAGCGAGTTCTGAGGTCGAATGTGGACTCACTATCTGGTAATAAACTGCTGTACATTAAGATTTAAAGTGTTTGTGACCTAATTAATAACTACTACTAATCTAATTTTAAACCGTCCATAAACCTTTTATAAGTAGAGTGATTGTAAAGTGGTACCAAAAATCATATAATACTCCATTAAATGGATAAAGTGGAAAAAAAACTTGGAGCTGCTTTATGACACCTACAATGAAACACAACTATGCACCTTCTGTTAAAAACCTTAATGGAGTTACTGGGTCTGGCTCACTGGGACAGTCCTGTAGCAAAAAGAGCTCTTAGCATGTGGACGATTTGGTGCCCCGGTTTCTCAAGGCTAGTCTTTACATTTTACTCTTGTCCCTCACCTACAAAACCTGAATCAGCTCATCAGCTAATTAACATGGCCTTAATGAGCTGGGTCAGGTGCAGTACAAAAAAATATGAGGTCCACAGAACTTTACAAACCTCTGTGGAAATTTCTCAACTCATTAGCACTTCTGGGGATGCTCTTATCCCCTCTTTCTCATTGTGCATTAAATACAGTTAAGCGAAACATCCCCTGACCCCACATGTAGTCCATCAACCAATTTCATTTGCTGTCATAAATCAGATAAGTAAATCTATACAATATTATTTCCAAACTTTATATAGCTGAAGAGATACTAAATTGTAGCTACGCTATAGGATCTCATTTGTAAATCCAAATGGGCTGATTGACTATATCTGGAGTAAGAGGGAAATTGTGTACATGATGGTCATGGCTTGATTTAACTCGATTGTATAATGGGTTCTCTTTTTTTTACAGGAGTCCTTACTAAAGCACAATAAGGATTGTGGCTAAATGATCATATTTTTATTGCAATTTGAGAAATTTTTATTTTAAGCAAGCACAGTACATCTATTCTGTAATGCACTTTAACCGAATACAGTGTAGCACGATCCAGGTGTGGACTAGACTGAGTGTGTTCACTGTGATGGTTCAGTGAAAAGGTGCATTGGACTGGTATGATTTGCAGGGTGTTTCTGCTGTGTAAATTGAAGGGGTGTCTTTCATAAGTGTGCTGCTATTACAACAATGTGTTTTGTAAGACTGCATCAGTATGCTTTTTCTTCCTATACAAGAATGTATAAAGGTCACCATGGTCTTAAATGCTGCAGCAGGAGATTTGTTAAACACTGAATGCTGTAATGAGGTGTGTTTTCTAGTTTTTGCTTGTTTTCGGTGTGATTCAGTTTGTAACAAGCACAATATGTGGTACTATATCTGTATCAGAACTACGGTGTCACTATGAACTTTAGTTTGCCTCCCTGAATTGGTTGGCACTGAACATTTCTAGGAGAGCATTAGCTAGTCTGACATTTAAGGCAGGCTTCTTCAGCTTCAGAACTGAAGAACTAAACTATGTTGGACACGGACCTCCGTAGACCAGAACCGAAGAACCTTGCTCTGAGTCATTTAATGTGGCATGAGACTATCATGAAAGAATCTGGGTGGGTAAAATGGCATTTTTCAATATGATGAGTGAGATTTTGTTGTTTTTCCAACAATTACTTGTTTTTTTTCTCATTCTTACTATAGTATTATGTGAGCATCACTGATGTGCTGCAAAACTCATCCTTCAGACCCTCATTTGGGCCAAAAGGCTTAAGTTGGTTTCGTTTAGTTCCTTCATATCCCTATTAAGTGTCTCTATAAAGCTTTTCGGTTACAGAAACATGCTTTTGTCTTTAAACAGTGGCCCACCCTTACTATACAATACACACTTTCAATCATGTCTTTAGACTCAAATACCAACTGCTTTCCCAATAGGCTTCTATTCTTGAAGCTACTTATGTTAAATATGCTATATATACTGAGCACTTTTGGCTCCTTAAAAAGGAGGTACTTTCAAAAATGTTAAAGAAGCAAGTTCAAGCATCTGTTATAAGAAACTTATAGCATTTAAGCCTAAGCCTTTAGAAAAATAAATGTTCTTTGAGATACGAAAAATACATTTAATTCAAACGTTTAGGCATGATTTGGTGTATTCTGGCTGTTGAGTTCAAGTGCACTACAATCTTGATGCTGTTACTGACAATGGGTTACTTAAACTAAACTTATGAACATTTTTTAATTTATTCTGCCATGAAAAAGGGAATTACATGTCTGGATGTGGTTTCAGCTTCTATGCGCTCATGCTGTATGATGGTATTCATTATTATTGTGAATTAGATTATCAGCATCAGAAAGCTTTATTGATCCCGGAGGAAATTGCTTCATAACAGTCTATTTCTCTGAGCATATTGTGGAAACTGTCAATAGCTGATCTGTATGTTTCATCACAATAAGAGCATAATTAGTCCTGTATAATTGCATTTAATGCAGCACAGTGTATAGGGAGGAGTATCAAGAACCAGTACTAAATTACATTGGTCAACAACAACAAAAAATGTAATCATCAGAAACCACAACACACTTTTCTAAACCAGGTTTTCATGCTGATTTCAGATCTGCTTTCAGTTTTCAGCCACAACAACTTTTTGACTTTTTGAATTATGAGTAATATTAGATTTGCAATAGACTTGCATGCGGTTTTTATTAAAAAGTAGCAGCAATCAAGTAACTGTTTCAGAATTTTCAGTGTGAAGTCAGACAGGCCATTCTGTGGCATAATGATCAGTGTCAGTCAGCTACCACTGTTTCTTCAAAAACGCTCAGCATATAATTATTATATGCTAATTATACCAGCTATCATGCAATATAGAACTAACTTCATCACATAAACTGTATGTGCGGAGAAAACTAAACACAGATCTGAAATCAGCATGAAAAACACTACAAAACCCACATAAGCTTATCTCTGATGGTTTTGACTTGTTGACGTGTGTTATTTATGGTTCCTAGGGCCAAAACATTGTTGAGCTCCTGGACAAACTGCTGGTGTTGGTATTTACACAGCATTAATTCTATGATGGCTGCATTTTCAAACTGTTGATGCTAGATGCGTTCGGCAAGAGGGATGGAAACAGTACTCCACGCTCATTTTTTATATATATAATATACATACACACACACACACAGACAACTCAGGAAATTGTCTCATTATGACTTGTAATAAAATAGCTGTTGAATCTTTTCAGATTTTTCTTATTTTTAGCAGTCGTTTCAATAACAGTCTCAATAAGTATCGGTGAAATCCTAAAGATACTCATTCCTAGCAGTGTGTGTATTAATGAGTTTTGACAGTATTTCTGGTTCTTAATCACATCAAATCTCAGAAAAACTGAACATTGTGATGGATATTGATTTATGTGAAAGAAATTTGCCCTTTTGCTCACCCTTGCAGGCCTACAGATGCACTGAAAGAACCCAGCAGCTGATTTGTCCGTGTTTATTTAATTACTAAAGGTGGATTGATTTCAACATCACTGAAATGTTTTGCATCTTAGTATTATGCTGATCTGATTAAAGGGGACATTGATGTAATTAAAGCATTATGTCAGGCTGTATTAGTTTTGCACATGAACCAACTTCAGTCCTCCATTCATAGTGTCATTTGAAGGTTAGACTAAACTTCCGAAAATGTAGTACAACCACTCATGAAATGATTTCACAGAAGTATCCCAGGAACTTTATATGTGCTCTGTATGAGCGCACTGACCTCAGACATTTCTAATGAATCTCAGGCATTTGTGCAGAACATACTAACAGAAAATGTAACCTTTTTTCCTAAACTTTAATTTCACCTCATCTTGTTATGAAAGCTTTAAACATGAAGAATGTAGTTCTCATATTTTGCAGCTCTTTTTGTCGGTGTGTAAGTACAGTGTTAATGTGTTGATCATGAGTGCCGGGGGAATCGGCATGTTATATAAGCTCTCATTTGTGCTCTACTTTAAGTGTCGTGTTGCTGTGAAAGAGATCTGCTATGCTTGTTCGTTGTCCTACACTTCTGAATGTATTACCCGTTTGGTAGCTATTTTATGGTTCTTCCCCATTTTTTTCTTGCTCTTGTTTCTGTATGTGAGATAATTTGTACTCCTTTTTCACCCAGCTAATATACTGTACCAATACACGGTGTCTTCAGTAAAAAATTTTGAAATGAATAGATTTGTGCCTTGCTGCCCACATCTGTGTGTTACATAAAGCAACCACCGCAATTATAGAATGATCCGCAATGACACTCTTGGTTAGAAAATACTGGATGAGGAATACATATTGTAGATGTCAGAACAAAATTTGTGTTTTGTTTTTTTGCTTTTTTTGAAGATACTTATATTAATTTTTTACATTTGTAGTTTCAGTTTTAATGTAAAAATATTTATTTTTATTTGTACATCCAAGAGTTAAACGTTTTACTGAAATGTTAAACTTGAAATAATTTAGAATTTAAAAGTGTTAATAAAAATCAGTTCCTTGATGAACTGACTGGGATAAAGTGATGATTTTATACTAGTAAGAAAATCAATCTTGCACACAACGTTTTGGCAGGTTAGACATGTTAGACCTCACTTTACCTCAAATTAATGGTTTAAATTAAACTTGCACATCTGGAGCCAAAACAGCTTAGAAGTGCAATTTCCTGACACAGTTTATCAAGGTTCTAATAGAATCTTTATAATAAGGCTGTTGTTTCTCACTTCTAGTCCTGCGTTTTCCATATGCACTGCCTTGTCTGCTGTTATGTTACTCAAACATCTTTAAATATTTTTGTTCATATAGTGTATATTTAGCGTTCTACATAAATCCGATGGCAGGGAAATGGCCAGATCATATGACCCACATCACCAGTCTTAAATTGTTTTAAACTTTTAATACATTTTTGATGCATTTTGTGACGGAGGATTACAGTGTTGCACAACCTCGGACTACCATTCCCATGATCCATCGCGCGGCGACGACGCGACGCCACGTACGTCTGGCGCAAAAAAGAGAGAGGTCTGTTTTGGAGAAGAACGGAAGATGGCGACCTCAAACAATCCGCGAAAATTCAGCGAGAAGATCGCCCTGCACAACCAGAAGCAGGCAGAGGAGACCGCGGCGTTTGAAGAAGTCATGAAGGACCTCAGCATTACCCGGGCGGCGCGGGTACGTGTCGGGTTTATTTTGCTCTCTGTGTTTTCAGGGAGGAGGAGGAGGAGGAGGAGGAGGAGGAGGATGAGTGGGGGGGTCGTTAGCCGAGTAGCTAAAGCTTTCAACGGAACACACGACTCCACGACATTCCCGTCGACTGGCATCCACTGTAAAAACATGTTGACACTGAAACCCGACGAAACGCGCGTCGTTTTTGGCACGTTTGGTCGAGCAGCGAGATCAAACGAACCAGAGAAACGGTGCTCTGATGCTCGCAAAAAACGGGCAGCCTGCCCACAGATGTGCTGCACATCTGCACGGAGCCCACTGGCTCAGCCGTGCTCAGTGGTACTCTCTTCTGTTTTCTACGTTCAAGAATGTTCTGCACTGTCACTCATTTGTTTTTTGAATCCACTCTTATTTCTCCAGAAATCCTTATAATTGACCTGAAATTGTTTTCAGGTTGTTTTGGTTATAAGTGTCTGTGTGCCATCTCCTTGCCTGGCAAAGGCCAGGATTATAACCCCTCTGCCCACACACTTCTCCAACTTTGCCAAAATCCTGACATGCTTTTTTTGTTTATTCATGCTCACCATAGGGAGGGATCCAATTCAGCCAAAACCTCCAGAAGTGTCTGGCTGGCTCCCTCTGTCAGTTTTCAATTTGACAACCATCATGATATAAGCAGGGCTCCACGGTTTTTGCTTTTCTTGTTAAGCATCAAATTTGGTTTATTTTGTTTTAATGTTTTCCCATTATGGTATTTCAGTTAAGTTTCATTCACTCATGCATTCATGCTGTCATTCACTTTGTCACTCATTCATGCACTTTTATTTTGCACAGTTGCAGTTGCAGAAGACCCAGTATTTGCAGCTAGGCCAGAATCGTGGTCAGTGCTATGGAGGTTCACTGCCCAATGTCAATCAGATTGGAAATAGCAACATTGACCTGCCTTTTCAGGTGAGCCCTTAGACACTATATCAGTTGGAAAAAATCTTTTTGTTTGTCACTGTTTTTTGGTGTATTTGGTTCACCAGAGATTCTTACAGGTACTGTAAGTGGATTTTCAGTGTTTTACACAAACTTTTTGTTTTGACTAAGCTAAAATGAGCCAAGTAAAGTTGTCACTGAAGGAAACAGGCTGTAATTGAATGTAAATGTAGTTTGTGTAATACCACTGTTTATTTGTAAAATTCCCTGAGGATAAGCGAACATCCGTTTAAGGTTAAGCAAGTGATTAATGATTAAAACATTTGCAACATTATTTTCAACATAGAACATGCACCCAGACTATGTTATAAAGAGTGTTTTAAACTTCCTGTTTTTTAACATGCCATTATTGCCTCTTATGGCATTAACATGTTATAAAAAGACATTTTAACTGTTCCACACTGATGTCAACATTAATACCCCACCCTTAGATAAAACAATGTAGTAGGCAGTGAGAATAGTTTATTCCAAAGCCCCACCATTAGATAAAACCCAGTGAGGGCAAGGTGTGAGAATTTAGACAGTTTTCCACTCAAACATTAGCAGACAATTGATGTGTGCACTGTTTTTGATGAGAAACGGGGATGCCATCACTGCCTTTATCATTGCTTTTCATTTATTAAACATTAGCAAGACTACAAACAGAACAATCTGATGATTTCATTGCTTTTATGCTTGCATATTGCCAGTCCATCTTTGATTAAAAGGCTGCACTATGTTTTTATTTGTCCAGCTTTCACCAACATGGAAGTGAATATTAATAATGATTGTGTTTAGTCATAAAAGGTCTGTGACTGGGGCCGTCTTAAACGTATAAGATTCCTTTTCAGACCACGGTTTTGGATACCAGTCGAACAACTCGGCACCATGGCTTGGTGGACCGTGTGTATCGTGACAGGAACCGGATCACATCCCCGCATCGCAGGCCTCTGTCTGTGGACAAGCATGGCCGTCAGATATCCTTTTCTCAGAAGTGCTATCTTAAGTGTGCTATCTTAACTCAGAAAAGCCACGAACTCTTTTTTTCCCTCAGATTCAGCCACAGTTTTAGACCTCTGGGCCAGTTTAATGGACATTTAAGCAATTTCCTCCCGGATCAATAAAGCTTCCTAATTCCGATTCTGATTCTCATGGATTAAGCCTAATCCTGGACCAAAGTGCAGTGCCAGTTGTATTCACCATAAAACGTTTTTTAGTGCAAGCTTAGACCTAGTCTGGTCTTTGAAACCAGTTTTAGCATCAACACTGCATTTTATAACCGTGCTGAAGGAAGGAGTTTGGAGTTTGGCTTTCAGGTTTGTAGACAGCTCTAAATGCAAGAGTAAATAATTTGTTACAAGAGTCGTATTTAACTGTCCTGAGTGGTTTGTGCATATAAACAATGTCAGACTTATTATTGGCAAGGGAAAATACTTCTGCACATCTAAACAAGACTTGCCCTAAGCATATTAAAATGATATCATTAATATATTTGTAATTACATAATGAATATTAAAAATGTAATACATCTGTGTGAATGTCAGTCATACTTAAAACAGTTGCTGCTTACCTATTTATCTGACTGCAAGATCTTTGAAAAACCATTTTAATTAAGTTTTATTTGTATAGTGTGCCCTTTAATTTTACGTGATGAGGCCGACAAAAAAAACCCTGAAACCAAATGTTTTCTCATAGATTTATGTCTATTGCATGTTCACCTTCTGAAACAGCTTGTAATCATTTTTGAAGGAATAGGCAGTATGCAGCAGTAAGACAATGCAATAACAAAACATTGTGTCACTAAAATATTATAACATTTAGGATCATCAATGGTATTTGAAAATAAGGGATGATTACTGTGCATATTAGTATTCAAGATAATTGGAAAAAAAAGAATAATACTGTACACACATTGCTCCTCTGTAAGACAGATTGCCTAATTGTAGAACAAGCTTTTAATCAACAGTAGATAGTGAGTTTACACGGTAAAGGATGTTCCCTTCCTGGGTATGGAAAAGTCAGCAGTAGTTTTGTGTTCCTGTTTTCTAGTAATAGATTGTTGATAAGGATCAGTCCTTCTACTGATAATATGCAGGCAGTGGTGATAATAATGGCAATAATTATTTAATATACGTTCAGGAGCAGTGAACTACGGTAGCATGAAATTGCACTGCGTAGGTTAGTTTGATGTCACTGCGCTTGAAAGGCGTTTCCTTAACATGGTTACATTGACAGCTGCCCTTATGGCTCAGTGTATCTGTCACCTCCCCCTGACACCAGCTGGAGGAGGTAAGTCTGTTTACTATTGGGAGCTGAAAAGTTAATTTGAAGTTCACATGTGTGAAACTTTTTCTACTGCACATTTTCACTATCCATCTGTTACAGGACTAATTCTGACTCAGCCTTACATCAGAGTGCCATGAATCCTGCTCCCCAAGACACTTTTGTTGGAGGATCCCAAGAGCTGCAGCCAAAACGAGGTAGCAAGATTAAGCTTTTCTTTCTTGTGTTGGCCCCTGCTAAATAAAGGATGCTCAGTTCTCTGCCCATCTTTTCTTTTTTTCCTTTCTGTTTCTAGTCTTATTGCTCACACCCCCAGATACAGAGGAGCCTGAGACAGAAATGGAGAAAGATGACCAGAAGGCATTGTGTCCCAAATCCCATGACGTTCCAGGGATTAAGTGAGTAAACAGTATACTGAATGTCATTATCTTTCAGTAAATTCCGGGTTATAGCATGTTATGTATTTTTTTTTTTTATTTTGATTTAACATGAGTGTTGAAGTCTCTGGCCATATGCAATGGAATCGCTGATTAGTGGTGACTGATTTAGCATGAATTATGAGGTCATTTGACCTCATTGTGAGCATTTCTAAAAATGTACATTACATTTTCTGCTTTCACAGCATATTCCCATCCCCTGATCAAGAAGTGAACACCTCTTTGATGCCAGCCACACACAACACGGGCGGCTCCCTGCCGGACCTCACCAACATTCAGTTCCCGCCTCCTCTGCCAACCCCTCTAGATCCGGACGACCCCGTATCCTTCCCCACCCCAAGCACTTCCAGCAGCACAGGCAACCTCACTACCAACCTCACCCATCTGGGTATCAGTGCTGCCAGCCATGTTCCACCATCTTCCCCTGGCCAGGCCCAGCCTGTTCCTGCCCTCACGCTCAACATCGATGCCCAGCAGCAGCAGCAGCAACCGTGCCCCCAGCAGCTCTCCCCTACTCTTTCTCCTACCCTCTCACCTCAGATGCCCATTTCTCAGGTATTTTCAAACTAACCACACTACACCAATTATAATAATCACACTATTATTTTTTCATAACCATTGTTGTCAACTAACAACCCTAGACCTTATATTTCATTGATTTAAAAAAAAAAAAAATATTGTCTTTGAATGGAAGGCAAATGTAAAAAAAACTTACTGTCATGAATGTCATATTCTGCAGCCAATTACAATGGACAGCATGTCACTGGAGCAGCAATTGTCTCAGTACTCGCTCCTCAGCCTGCTAAGCGACCTGCAGAAGCAGCAGCAAACCCTTCCCCAGAATATCCGCCTCATTCAGCTGCCACCACTCACCGTTAGTTCTGCCTCCAGCACACCACAGACCTCTCTTGCCACTCAGTCGCCAACAGCCACCAGCGCACCAGTCAGCTCGGTGAGTGCAGCTTGCCCCATCCTTAGAGAAGTGATACAAATTATATAACAATGACACACAAGGTTGCTGCCACAATTTAGTGGAAATTCATTTTGTGCTTTCAGCATCAAATATGTTCATTTCATTGGGGAGTTGTTTTGGTTTACAAATCCTTGTAATATGTCAACGAGTACTCCAGTAGAGATAAGGGCACTCTAGGGTTTGACGAACACAGTGCTTTATGGCACATGTTTGTTTGCATCAGTGTGGAACATCCTAGTATCTGAGGTATTCACACATGGACCCATGTCATAGTGGACGTGTGCTGTCATTCTGAAAGGCCTCTTATTTCCAGCAGTATCGCAATCAGACTGGGTCTCCAGCCAACCAGTCTCCAACCTCTCCAGTCTCCAACCAAGGCTTCTCGCCTGGAGGCTCGCCTCAAGTAAGGGCGGACCTACACCACTGCTTGTTGTGCTTTGGCCGCTCATTTGCTGTCCCAGCTCTCTGTTCTCCTTTCTCCACTTTTCTTTGTCTGCATTTCAACCTCTTTCTCATTGCTCAGATGACGCTGTGAATTTATAGGTTACATTTATCGTGTCTTTTAGTGCCATTGTGATGGGCTAAATGAAGGGGTGGGTGAATGGCTCAAAAATTCGCCCACTTTGCATATCAGGATATACTTCAGCATTGGATATAAGGTAGCAGAACACTAGCCAGCTGTCTTACATATGGTCAGGGAGATGGGGGTGTTCAGCTGTATTGTGGTCTAATATAGACACAATATGTTTGATGTATCAGTGTCGTTATCTGGCTAAGAGCAATGCACAGGATTTTTTTTTTGTGAAATGCTGACAATGTTGAAGTGTGTCAAAGGCTGTTTAGTCTGTGTTGTTTGCTTCAACAGCTAAATATATAGCTTATAACTGTAAATGATGTTTATCACAAGTGGTGCTTAATTTTTTTTTTTTTTTAGTCAATAGCATGTCCATCCCTTTATTTACTCAAATAAACTGCAGTTAGGTGAAGAGAACAAATCAGAATGGCGTTATATTAGAATCTTGTTAACCACTGGCATTTATTTTGCTTTAAATAGGTCATTAACTGCAGTGCTACTCTGTCATGATGCAGTTGGCCTCCATGGTCAGATGCATCACTTTAATCATCCTACCATGGTTGTTTGTTGTGGGATGTTGTAACAGTACATCAGTAGAAATTCATGCTGCATTTATGCCATTATGGTATAAAATGTTAAGTTTAGAGATGGTTACTTTAGATTGACATACTCATTGATTGTGCTGTAATAATGTAGTAATAAAAGTGTGTCTAAATATCATCTTGCTGAAATAGGTGTAAACTGTAAATGTGGTGAGGCTGAAATGAAAGAAATGTCCTTGTAGCTCTCTGCATAGTCATATATTTAGTAAGCAAGTAATGTAAGCATTCACTGAGAACAGCAATGTATTGCCTCTTACTTAACAATACAAACATCAGATAAGATTTGTATTGGTTTCCTAGGCATTTGTCTCTGTTCTTGTCTGAGTGAAGTTGAGGTTTACATGAAACTGTTGATTTCACTTACCAGTTGTGTCAGTTAAAAGCTGTATGTTTTATTGATGTTAAACTTTGTCTCTTGAGATATGTCGCTGCTTTTTAACAGATATCCCCAGATCTTTTGCGTGGATGTCTTGTGTTAGACACTCCCGCATATGTCAGTGTCTTGCATATCTGTCCTGCTATTTACACATTTTCATGCTAACCAACATCATAGTCTGATAGAAGTAATGGACGTATCTTTTGCTGTATTTTAGCACATTCCAATTGTGGGCAGCATTTTTGGAGATTCATTTTATGAGCACCAACTGGCATCCAGACAGACCAATGCTCTGTCCCATCAGGTTAGTGCTTGTTTCCTTCCATAACATTTGGGCCCTGTTTTATCACTATATAATTGTCTGAAAAAGACTTGGGCTAGTAATAGTATTGGCCTGTTTGAGTTGACATCACAGAGTTTAGTTTTTGCTGATCTGTTGATTATAGTACCCTGTGTTGTTCCTCAGCTTGAGCAGTTCAACATGAACATGATCGAGAACCCAAGCAGTTCTAACAGCCTTTACAGTCAGTGCTCTACACTCAACTACACACAGGCAGCAATGATGGGCCTAACCGGGAGCCACGGCAACTTGCAGGACACCCAGCAACTAGGCTACAGTAACCATGGCAACATTCCCAACATTATTCTCACAGGTATATGTTTTTTCTCTGTTTCTTATTGTGTAAGTCCTTCCAGGGATCTGGACTTGTCAGTGGCATGCATGAATGCAGTTTTTAAATGTTCTCACGCAAATTTAGCAAATCTGCCTGGACTCAAATGATTTCTGTGTTTCGTATTTTTTCCCTATACGTTTTGAATGGTAAATGTTAGTCACCGGGGAGTCCCCGCCTAGCCTCTCCAAGGAGCTGACCAGCTCGCTGGCTGGTGTGGGTGACGTCAGCTTCGATGCAGACTCTCAGTTCCCGCTAGACGAGCTAAAGATTGACCCGCTGACCCTAGATGGACTGCATATGCTGAATGACCCGGACATTGTTCTCGCCGATCCAGCCACCGAGGACACGTTCCGCATGGACCGACTGTGAAGCAAGCAGCAGCTGGAACTCAAAAGAAGCTCTCTGAAGAGGAAGAGGCTGGAGACTACTTATTGTGCAGCTGCATGGCCACCCGGTTTATCATCCAGTCCACAGCCCTCCCTGCCTCCCCCAAATGGCATCTACAATAGCATGCTGCCAAAGCCGTCTGGGGAAGGGAGGCGCTCGAGCACAGTGGTGGACGTGGCGTTGCTGCATCCACACTGGCTAGTTTTTTGCAAGGCGGCTAGTTTTAAACCTCGTCCGTTGTACAAGTGTGCGCTATGCCCCCCTTTAGAATTATGTGTTAAGTTGCTTTGTTTCTTTCTGTTTTTTGGGGTTTTCTTTGTTTTTTGTTATTGTTTGTTTTTATTTTTGATGTTTCTGTCAAATCTGAGGTTTGTCTTTCTCATTTCATTTGTATTTGAGTATTTATTCTGTTTTCTATGAAAAGCAAGTGTCATGGTGTGTGTGCGTGCGTTTAACTTAATTTACCTAAATATTGAACTTCCTGACCATGATGTTTTTCCCCCTGAAACACAGCTTTATTTTTATGTACAATTTGTTTTCTTTAATACTGTTTTTTAATTGTTTGTTTGTTTTCATGTTTTTCATATTCATATGTCTGGCGTGTCATGTGAATGTGAATCACCAACTTTCGTCTTTTGCTGTTTACGTAACAATACCATTACGTTACGTAACCTTGTCTTTTTCATGTTGTTCGTTTGAGTCGGTGTGCGTTTGTGTGGGTGTTAATTTATCAGTATATTTAAATTTTTCAGTTATTTATTGAACCTTTTTATTTAATACTAAGGAGTACTACTCCCCCCATACTTCTTTTTATGGATTTGAGAAAGCATTGCTCGCTACTGTATGTACTTTAATATTGCAAAGGGTTTGCTGGGGAAAAAAAGTTGCCCCCCCCCCCCATTTTTTTATCCCTTTTTTTGCTACATAAACTCCAAAAACTTCATGGTGACGACGTGCTGGCATTGGTGTTTTTACATTTACCCGCAGATTCACTGATGTCATTGTGTCAAAATGGCAGCCATGCCTCTATTTTTGGTATAGATATTGTAAAGTGTATGTTTTTACTTGTCCAGTCGCTTGTTCAGTTGCAAACTGAAAATGTTAGTGCCGTCATTGACTTCTGAATCTGCATTAAAAGGCTGTCATCATGCAGGGCCAAAACCGTTAAAGGGAAGCTTCAGAAAGCTACTGAACTCATCACTGTGAGCTGACCTGATTTTGCCTTATGAACAAAAAAAAATGCTGTTTTTAAGCTGTCAGTGTGACAACGAGTTTTCTAATCATCCTGTTAATGTATCTCGTATCTGAAACGATTACTGATCATGCACAATCAGTGGCAGTATTGTGTTTTTTATAAATGTGGTTTTTCAATTAAGTACTGTATGGCCTGTAGGTTTAAGTGTCCAGCTTAAATGGTTCTGTTGTGAAGCCAGGCGTCAGTTTGTCTGAGCTGCTGAAGTGAAAGTAAGGGGAGGGTACTGCTCCTTATTCTCAGTGCTGTTTACCAGAATGTTGTTCTTGTCTTTATTCATCTGTGTTGATGTGTTTGTTTCGGTCCATTCATGTGATGTCTCATACAATGTCTTATGTTTTTGGAAAAAAATATATAGAATCACATATTTATATTTATGTACACTATGAAATTATAGAAAACATTACTGTTAGTCACTGTTTATGCCACTTGAAATAAGGGCCTAATTCAGGAAAAAAAAGCATTAAAATGCTGCGTTATCCAGTTTGGAAATTAAAGCACTTGGTCACTGCACACACAAAAAAAAAAAAAACATTTGGTACCAAATCCTTATAGTGGCAAATGATGAGCATGATGCCATTCATTATTGGTAAACAATAATATTGTGATTGTTGTTTACACTATTTTATTAAATAATTTTAATTTTTGTTCAGTATACTTTTGGAAGATCAGTAGATAATATATATAGTGTTTTCACAACATTGTGAATATATCAGTTTTGACTGAATCTCAGTCAAAAGAAGAATCTCAATCTTGACTTTATGTAGAGTGCAATCTGTAAGTGACTGGACAGTAATGCAGTTTTTGTATTGACTTTGCACGTCCACACATTAGATTTGAAAGTACACAAGGGTTGTGAAGTTAAAGTGCAGAATGTTGACTTTATGAATGTCAAACTGATGGGAGGCCCAGCATGGTTTAGATATAGTCCATTATATAGAGGACCATAAGAAATTGAATAAATACGACAGGGTCATGTGAAATTTCTTTATTTGGTGCTTGCTTAAGTACTTGGTCAGTTTTTTTTTTGTTGCTTTGAATCTTTAGCAAGCAAAATGCAGGCTCATTTAAGGATGATTTTTGCCTATTAAGTGCATTCCAACCTTTTGGGGCACGAAAGATTCACAGTTTCTTGGTATTTTTTCAGAATTTGTTCTTGTGGTCATTCTTGTTCTCACCAGTACATTATTATTTAACATTTAATTCCTGTTTTTTTTGTTCTTTTTTTGATGCCATTGGCACACACCTTTGGTCCTCATGTAAACTCACCCTAAGCCTTTCGATGCATATTTAAATGCTTTTAAAAAGACATTCTGTGCTTAAACCTCATTGGTCCAGGGTGCTGGAGTGCATTCATAGAAATTGGTCATTGTCCAATTATATACACATTGCTCTACAATTGATCTAACCAGATCAGTTCAATCGTTGTGAGGGATATGACGTTAAAAAATGTAAAATGTGAAATGTACAGATTGTGCGATTCCTATGCAAACTAGAGAAATTTATCAGTCTACAAAGCAAAATATATCTTGTTAAATTAAGTGAATGGTTTATATGGTGTAGCTCTAAAGCTTTTAAAATAGCAATCCACAGATAGTGTAGATGGTTTATTAGGCATTTGAAACAGGCCAGACAAAAATCCACTTCTAGCATTGAGCAACAGTTTACAGCATGCAGTGTTAATTGATGTGGCCACACTAAATCCGAATTGCGATAGTGTTAAACCTTTTTTTTTTCTTTTTTTTAAAGCCCTCAGACAATGCCATTCATCATCACTTTATTTAAACAAATGTGTTTTTTGTTATTTCAGACACTTGTATGGTAAATACTGTACATAGAGCTTATCACTAGAATATGACTGCATGTCAAAAACAAGAAAAGGACCTTCTGTAAGAGGCTTTCCTTAGCTTGGCTGATTTCATTATAAAGTGTGCTGCACATGATTACACTATGGACTTTTTAAGTGAGATGCAATGCATGCATTGATTTAAAAAAAAGTGATTTCATTTGATCACATCATATTTGCGTATATTTTGGTAGATCACCTTTGGAAGTACAGTGTATGGGGCTCCATATGAGATGTTGTGCGTCACACCAAATTACCTATTGCTTGACCAAAGCAGTTTTGTTTATTTTCCCCTATCTGTAACTGCTTGTTGTTGTTTTTAATGACTACTTTAGGTTTATTTTATTTCTGTGTTTTGCATTTTTTATTTTCTTCTGTGTGTTTTTTTTTTTGTTTTTTTTTTGGTCCCCCGATCATCATGATTGTAGCGAGCTGGACCTTATGTTCGTTTATTGTTTGTTTTGTTTTCACTTGATGCACTCATCAGTACTGTGGCTTAGCTTAGCTCTTGCATCTCCACATTACAGACCCTTATCACAATCACTGATATATATCACTACATGTCACTGATATATATGGCAGCTTTTGTGCTACTTTGTATGTGTCTGTCTGTCTGTCTGTCTGTCTGTCTGTCTGTCTGTGTGTGTGTGTGTGTGTGTGTGTGTGTGTGTGTGTGTGTGTGTGTGTGTGTGTGTGTGTGTGTG
>JBBPDB010000039.1:12735984-12749285 GCA_037974465.1 Brachypetersius altus
TGTGTGTGTGTGTGTGTGTGTGTGTGTGTGTGTGTGTGTGTGTGTGTGTGTGTGTGTGTGTGTGTGTGTGCGCGCGTTTGCGTATGTGAGTGTGTGCGAGTGTGTCTCTCTTTTTGTATCTTTTCTCAGTGTGTTGCTTCGCACTTTAACAGTGGCTTTATGGCATTAAATTTGGACTGTTTAATCCTCTGAGAACACTGACTGTTTAGCTCTGTAGATTTAGTTTTTTTGTTGTTGTTTGTTGTTTTTTTGTTTGTTTGTTTCTTTATGGATGGCTAGTCCCTGAAATCAAGGCTATTTTTCTTAATGTGAAAATTTTAGGGGTGAATTCTCCACTGTATTGCACTGATAACTTTGAGGGATAACACTTTTTGGGAGCAAATATGTAACTTTACAATGCAAACTTTAAAAAAAAAAAAAAAAAAAAAAGCAAAAACAAGGGCTCAGTCTTTGTGCTCTAAGTTGTGTTAAAAAATTCGGGAGATGCAGCCAGAATGTATGTTTTATTTCTCTCCTTGGATTTCCAGTAGTTTTCCTCATGCATCGTAATGGCAAGTTTCTTGAACCGTTTTCAATCTCCACAACAGTTTGTTTATTTTGGACGTATATTATTTCTGAATGCAGAGCCCCTTTAAAGGAGCCTCCTTCAGACTCCCCTGTAAGCCTTAAGAGGACTGCTGGGCAGTTGCTATGGTTCTCGTATATCCACCAGTTTTCCACAATTATAATAGACGAACGAGGAAGTGGTTCTCTTATACCAGAAATATTTGCTGATAAACCTTTAGAGTAAAAGACCTTTAGTGTGGCCTATATGAAATAGATATAGTATATATGATCCACCAAACATAAGTGCCATCTGCATTGATTTACTCTTTGAAAATCATTTTTATTTAGCTGAAAAGAAAAAAAAGCGGCTGAGCAGATGTATGGGGGGGGGACTGCTCACAAGAACATTAGAAAAACGCTTAAAATCTGCAGTCACTCAGATCAGAAACAGTGCTGTTTATATGCATTTTAAATACATGTACTGAGATGAAGAAACCATCGTTGGGCTGGAGGTTTTGACCAGCTGTGTGCGGCAAAACATTTTCAACAGTGTTTTGGAGAAGTTACATTATTCATAAATGTAGAACTCTCATGTAACTGTATAGATTTTCTGGTGTGGTCCATATTTTGACTCATGTTTGTGGAAATTGGTTGTAGAAGGCCACTTTCTCTCTGTACATAGTCTCAGTGATCGTTTCATGGATGTTTTCCGTTCTCAAAGTATGCTAAATATGGATGTGCATGATGTCTCGGCTACATATATCAGATCGTTCTTATTACATCATTTATATTTTGTAATCTGTATTTCTGTACGTGTTTTTAAAATATATACATTTAAACTGCTGTGTTTGTGATTTTGGTACCATGTCACCGCCAAATCTCGACAGACTTGATGGAAGTGTGTGTTTCTTGTTGCTTTAAAACAGAAGAGGTATTATTTTTTTCATTTGACTCGATGCTTTATTTCCTTTTTCCATAATTGAAGGAAAATATAGCATCACGCTTAGGGATAGACATTTCACATTTCTCTTATCTGATACTGTTATTGAGACCTTCAGTGTCAGCCGAAATCAGGTAGATGTTTTGTTGTTGTTTAAAAACTGTTGAGCCTTAAATGTAAATGGTTTTAGCTGAATCAAATCACATCACATAACCATCATGCTCAAACTACTCCGATGCTCTACTAACCCCACAAAAGGACACAGTGAATAACCTGACTTAACACAGTGTAAGTGTGTGCTACTTCTGGCTGTTATGCGCTTTTCTGATAGCCAATCCTGAGTTTTCTGCCAGTATTGGCCCAATACAGATAGCATGCCGTCTCTAATCACGATACCTTTTCACACCACATGTCTGACTTTTTATTATATATGAGAGGAATTTTGGCAAAGAAATAGCAATACATCAAATTGCCCACCTCAGTGTTTATTTCCATTACTGAATTATTGCTCCACTTTTACTCCAGGCATTTCAGATACAACTGACATCGAGCAATTTAAAACACTTCTTTCTGCTTTTACAGTAATGATACATTTACAATGACACTTTGCCAAAATGTGTTTAGCTGTGTAAGGCATGACTCACTGCGTGAAAGACCATTCAATCATACAGCTCTTTTTTGTACAGGCTTCATCTCATAGTCTCACCTTCTTACAGTTATTTACAGTTGGATAAGTGGAGTCTAAACACGTCACTGTGAAGAGGTGGATAGAATATCTTTGGGACTGTGCCTGATGTTAAATTTGAAGCTGAACTTGCTTTGCCCTGAATGTATCCCAGTCCTCCGGTAGAGTATCTGGAGAGAAAGATGTGAACAGTGGTTAGATGTGAACGCCGTTTCTCGTCAATGTTTTTTTTAAAGACCTCTTTTTTCTTTTTACCCATAAGGTCCACCTATGACATGAGGGTTTTATTATTATTGTGCCTGTATGACATATATAGAAGCGATCTCTTCTGTTTAGCCTCCAAGTAGTGTACATCATTCTAAAAGCAGCCCTGGCTGAAACACTCCTTATAGCTTCAGCATGAACGGACATGGAAAAATTGTGATGGGCTGAATAGGTTGGTTTAGTATATAAATGCAGTGAATTCAAAACAGGTCATTTTTGCAACTCTCTTCCCATATAGGGACTGCATGGACCAGGTTTACACACTAAACTTTTATCGGACTTCCATGATATGGCCCTGCAATCCTGCTTAGAAGAAAGAATGCATTCATTCAGTTTATCTGCTTAATACTCTTTCTAAAACATGTTTGTTTTTTGAGTTCTTATATTTGTGCAGAATTAATCCTACAGCCCTGAAATTGTCACACCTTCATAAACACATTTTACTTTATTGTAGTCGTACATTTCAAGATTAATAACTAAATAGTAAGGACAGGGCTTAAAGTTAATACATCAGAGGTTAATAAGCACTTAAAAAAACAAATTAAGAAACTAAACATACCATTGCATCGGTAACGTAGGTTGGCCCAGATAATGTTCTCCTGTGAGAAGCAGAACACTCCTAGTCTGCCACCTCTCATTGTTGTGTCAATTATAATTCCTGTGTCTGCAACCATCTGGGGACCCTCATAGAAACGGACCCTGTATATGTGATAGAGATCCAAACACTCTTAAAGGATGGAGTTCAGGATACAGTGTTGTAAATTCAGTGTAGTTAGTGAGTTCAGTGTAGGCTGTTCACCGCTGTTGTACCTGATGTACCCATCATGAGGTCTGTGCTGCAGGAACCAGCGATAAGATGTCTTGTCTTTCCAGCCAACATTTCTCGGATCTTTCCACAGCAGCTTCACCTGGTCGGGAGTGTCACCTGTGTGCCACAGTGAATTCCGCAGGTTCTCTCCAGGCCCTGTGTCTGATTTCACAGCCTGCAACCATAATGATACAGTATACATACAGTACACAGAGCAAGTGTTGGATTATGTAACTTCTGCAAGCAGCAGAACACAAGAACTGAGGAAACGTCATGAAAAGGTTCCCCTGGCCATGTGGCTGCACACAAGTCTGAGGTCACTGCATGCAATGTCAAACGAAGGTCGAGTGCATGCTGCAACTGGACTCTGTAACAGTGGAAACTTCTCTAGTGAGGATTCACACTTCATTATCTGATAGTTCGATGGATGAATATGGGTTAAGTGGATGCCAGGAAAATGCTGCTCTCAACAGTATGCCCGATTCCAACAGGAACGTTTAGTGGAGGGAAATAATGGTTTAGGGCTGTGTTTCAGGGTAGGCTAATGTTAATGGTACAACATGCAATAATGTACTTTGTTACTAGTCATAACGTGGGGCAACTACATATTAATACCTACAGTGTTGGAAAAGCATGTCTAATAACCTTATACAGGTATGATTGTCAGATGTCCACATACTTCTTGCCACATAGTGTACCTCTGGACCGATTTGCACTGTGCTAGATTTGAGTTGTCCTCAAGGAACCCAGTGTCACAATAGAGAACAAACCTGCAAGATGAAATTAGTGGCATGCTAATGGACCGTCTAGCAATCTGTGCATACCTTGAGTTGGATCCCTGGTTCGGCCACAGCTCGGAAGGGATTAGCCTGCCAGTATATCTGCTCAACCTGCTTCCACATGACCACATAAAAACTGGAGCTGTCCTGAAAGCCAAAGATAAAGCCAGCATAGTCATCATCCGTTACTGTATTCACATGAAACGTTCCTTCAAAGTCCACCCCATTGAAAGCTGTGTAACCTGAATGGGAAAAAATACAAGAAAGAATTAATTTTGTAGCCTGTGTCATAAACTGTTACTACAGTTTAGGGGTATTATAGTGGTAATGAGGTAATGATGATGGTTGATTCATAGGCGTATATTACCAACAGCCAGTCCTGGGTCACTGTTCATAGTTTGAACTATCTCTCTCCCCTGTTTGGGAAAAAAAAAAACGTGTTTGCATTATAAAGCTCACCTTTTAGGCCTGGCCATTTAACTTTCTAAAACCAGGACATAGCAGATCTGACCTGATTGAGCACTACCCAGTTTGGATCAATCTGTGCGTCTCCCTCTGGGTCCAGCACCACAGTCTGGTAAGCTCTGAAGTCAGTGAGAGTGACCTCTGCATTCTCAGGACACACATCAATGGGGTCAATCACTGTGTCGTTGTCAAAGTCCTGCTCACAGACGTTTCCAATTCCATCCCCTGTAATTTATATAAGGAAAAAAATTGTGTGCAAGCCAAACACAGAAATGTTTACAATAACATATGTTACAGGATAAGAAACAGTAACTTGTCAAAAGAATTTCTACTGTATAGTTCAGTAAAAAAATCCAATTTACATAGTCAATCTAGATCTAATGTAGAAAAGTAGTGTGTGGACAGCTCGTGTTTTTATCATTAATGCTGTTATCCATAGTATGCAAAACATCAGAAAATGCAAAAGTAAGACTAGGAACAAAGTCATAAGTGGCAAACAGACCATCCGAGTCTTCCTGTAACGGGTTGGGGACAAGCCTGCAGTTATCTGGTCCCGGAGGAAGAAGATCTGGAATGCCATCATTGTCATCATCATCATCACATTCATCCCCCTTGCCGTCCTTGTCTGTGTCCAGCTGAGAGCTGTTAATGACTGCAGGACAGTTGTCTTTTGAGTCCTGATGACCATCTCCATCACTGAGAGGTAAAAGAATAACCATTTAGACGGATAGAGGTATGAGGG
Organism: Brachypetersius altus; assembly: GCA_037974465.1. Classification (NCBI taxonomy): domain Eukaryota; kingdom Metazoa; phylum Chordata; class Actinopteri; order Characiformes; family Alestidae; genus Brachypetersius; species Brachypetersius altus. The sequence continues at coordinate 12,741,214 of JBBPDB010000039.1, forward strand.
AAATATTCCAGAGCAGCTTGTGCGCAGAAAATGAGATACCTGTCTTTGTTAGTGTCACATGGATCACCAATCAGGTCATTATCCACATCCAGCTGTGAGAGCAAAAAAAGGGGGATCATGAGGTTGCCTCAAAAAGAACACATTTGAACCATTCTACGTTCGTGGTGACACGGATGTTGATTTTTTATTCAAATGAAAAATTTGAAGTTTTAATGGCTTTAAAGTTGTGGGACAGCCTTTGCAACCAAAATGGTAGAATAATGTTTGCGATAAAACGCAGGATGGAGGCAAGACCTGATCAGGATTTCGAACATATGGACAGCTGTCACACGCATCACCAACTTCATCGCCATCTCGATCAATCTGGTCGGCATTGGGAACCTTCTTGCAGTTGTCCTTGTCATTTTTGATCCCTAAGGAGCAAACCAGAAACTCATAGAGCAGCCAGATTAAGAATTGCCAAGGCAAATGGAAATACCTATGTCATACATACCATCACCATCAATGTCATCATCGCATTCATCACCCTTCCCATCAAGGTCAGTATCCTTTTGGTCATTGTTTTTAACCAGCCGGCAGTTGTCGCAAGCATCTCCATAATCATCCTCGTCAGAATTTTTCTGGTTCACATTTGGGACAAGCACGCAGTTGTCCTAGACACCAAAAGAGCATTATGATGTAAGATATAATTGCCTTAAGCAACACCTCTTTCAGCAATTCATGACTTGAGGAAAGGGGCGAATTGACCTCTATATTAAGGATCCCATCTCCATCTGCGTCATCGTCACAGGCATCCCCAATGTTATCTTTATCAGCATCTTCTTGGCCAGAATTGGGCACGGTTAGGCAGTTATCCTAAAAATACACTTTCAGTGAGATTCTTGGGATTGCAGTAACCTACACTTTCAGATATCTCTATGGTTTAATGAAATCTATTTTTCTTACTTTAGCACAGTTTCTCTCTGGACATTGTAGTTTTTCATCAGGGAAGCCATCAATATCTCTATCCAGTCCACATACATATCCATTGCCAGCCCATCCAACTCCACACTAAACACAGAGATATTTTTTCATCAGTTATGAAAAAAAAATTGTCAGATATGGACAAATGCCCTATGCACATTTGCTAGCAATGCCATCTGTAGTTCTTTGAAAGTCTGTAACAGAGGCCCTACCACACATTCTATACTGCCATCTCGGTGGACAATGCACTCAGCACTGGCATGGCAGGGGTTGGGCTGCCCATTCCCACAAGCCCTCTCTGGCTTACAGCCCTGTGTCTGGTCTCCAACAAAGCCTGGCTTACAGGGGCCACAGCGGAAAGACCCCTGTCAAATACACATTCATACAGAATAGAGGAAATGAAAAATCAGTCATCAGTTCATCCAGTCACACAAATAGTGAGACTAAAACAAAGAATATATTGGGCTGAAATCACTTCTACTCCATAGTCTTATGAACCCACTAAAAATTTAATGATTTTCTCAGAAATAATGATTTCCTTATTTATGTGTCCCATATATAATGTGCCCATTGTTACACCTCAGAGAATACAATGAACCCATGTTGGCATAAAACCTATTTGTGCTGCATACATTTTCTATTAATGTTTGATTGTTAAACTGTTGCTCACCGCTGTGTTCTGACAGAGGGAGTTCTCCACACAGCCTCCGTTTGAGATTTCACACTCATTAATGTCTTTACAAACCTGTGAATGAAGACAAAGTAGAAGAAAGATGTTTTTGGCCGTGTGATTTCTGACATGTTCTTTTACATTTTTTTAAAACATCAAGATCTGGATAGAGATCTGAGGGCAGTGACCTGTTTGTTGGCTTTAGCATAGGCAAGTCCAGCCCCTTGCACCTGGGGACCTGTGTAGCCAGCCGGACAGAGGCCACAGCGGAAACCAGGAGACGTGTTTATACATCTCACACCCATATGGCATGGCAATACAGTACACTGCAAGCACAATAAACAAGGATTACACAAAGTACCCAGCTCTCTTTTTGTTCTTTTATCTGGTATCATCTAGGGCTGACCGGTATAATTTGCACATGCAATTATTTGATATGTCATGTTTTATAAGCAAATATCTTTTAAAGTGCCAGTTATAGTTACTGTGCTGTTTTTTAAAAAAGTGAAGGCCAGAAGTTCACAAACTTTTTTTTAATTTAAGACCCCAAGTGTCACAGTACCAATTGCTATGAAGGCATGACAATGCTGTAAAATGTAAATGCTGTAAATGACAAGTTTGAAGAACTGTCCCAAATGTGCAGGTGTAGTAATACACATCTGAATGTGCTACTAGTTTCTGGTGAGCTTGATGCTAAAACCGAGAGCTTAGAGCTTTAAACATGCTGAGGGATTTATGCCAGAACACGAGGAGGGTAACACTTATATAAATAAATAAATTTCAAAAGTTGGCTGTATTGGAATCAGAAGCCACAACTGTGTCTTCCATAGCAGCATACGGTGCTTGAGCGGCTTCCCAATGTAAATTGTAGTTTCCTATTCAATTTTACCATGAAAGTCTGTTTGGGCTAGCCCTTCGTGCTTTATGGATTAGTAACAGTATTCTATAGTCTATAATATAGAATCTGGAGAAGCATGCTGTAATTATTTTCCAACCAAAAGGAAACAGCATCAGTTTAACACCACTTTGCAGGAGCTGGTGGTACATTTATTTTGGGTTTTGATAAACAACATTCCTCTGCTGATTCCCACCTCATCCACATCTGTGCAGTGGGTGCCGTTGCCCACCATGCCCTCAGGACATGGCCCGCATTTGATTCCAGTGTCCGTCTCGATACATTCCACACCCGGGTGACAGGGATTGGGAACACAGGAAGGATTTGGCTTTGGTTCAACGTCTGCACGCATGCCTACAGACGTGAAAACCAAATGCTGATGTCACACTCAATTTACGAAGACAAAGAAAGTGTGATTCTTGAATTGTTCTTCTTTTTTTTGAAAAGTTTCAATCCTTTTTTTCCCAAGTATTGTCATAATGCTGCTAACATCATACTAGTTCAAAGAAAATGGCTTTAACTGAAGGAAATGGCTTTAATTGAACTTAAAGAAATGGCTTTAATGGCAAGTTTTACCCCATTAATGTTTTCTTGTTAAGATCAATACAAGAATCATTGGATTGTAATTTTTATTTGTAAAAATCATATATAAAATGAAAAGTTGACATTTCATGAACTAAACGCTTGTCACGGTTCGGTCAGTGGCCATTAGGGCCACTGCTTTTCTGTTCATGTTTTGGGACTTTTATTTTGGATTCATGTTTATGCTTGTGTCACGTGTCCTTTGTTTTCACCTGCCTTGTGTTTTGTCTCATGATTGGGTCTGTATATAAGTCTGTGTCTGTTAGTCAATCCTCATGTGTCCATCGCCTCATTATCCCTGCTTGTTTCCTAACTTGTTGTCTGGTTTAAACTCGGAGGCCATCATGCCTGTTTGTTTTCGTTTTGTTTAATAAACACCCCTGCATGGATCCCTGGTTTCCTGTGTGCTCCGTGCCCCAAGGTAGTGACATCAGCAGCTTAAAAAACAAACAAAAACTATTTAGTTTTTACAATACAGTTTTTTGTTTAGTTATTTTTTTTATATATGTATTTACTGTACATATACAGCATGCTGCTCTTTACTCTTAAAGTAGCCAGAAGCAAACTGCCCACTCAAAGAAATTAAAATGCAAAAATACAAACCAAAAAAATCTATGTGACCAGATCCAAAGTCTAGGTAACCTTTAATTGCTCTTAACATGATGTCTACATGTTCTAGGGCAGGATGTTTTGGTTTTTTTTGACCAATTGAAAGCGATGACATTTTCTCTTGTATTCCCATATCCAGCCAGTTAAATGTTTGGACGTGAGATTGTGAAGCGGATTGCCATTAAATGATGGGAATGCAGCATAATATATATGTAAATTTCTTGTTATTTTAGTACATCGTCCATTGCATCGATGTCTTCTTCCTTTGATGCCATTGCATGTTTCCCAGACTCTGGACTTAGTTGAACATCAGCATCAAAATTATCCATCAACTTTCTCTGTCTTTGAATTGTTCTGAGATGGCATCCTTTGTGTAGCGAACATAATCCCCGCAATTCAGATCCAATGTGACATTTTTGCCTGCACCCCCAGTAACATTTACAGTTCTGTTCCACATCATTCTGTGGGCCACTCGTGGACTCTGCATTGCTTGAATGTCAAATTGTAATTTCAGGTCCTTTTTCCATCACCCTCACTCACAGAGTCTAGGAAGTCACACTCCAAAAGCCCCATCTTTTTGGAAGGCACGGTGATAATTGAAAACACAATATTCTTCATTGTTGCTGTTCCACAGCACTGGCACCATTGTTGTCTTTGTGATCACACACAGAAATGCCATGGTCCTTCTAGAAATGTTCTGTTAGATCATGATGTCTTTTAAAAGGTGGATGGCTGCACCGTGGCATCTGACACACAACTGGTTGAGGTACTCTGTGGAGGATTCTGGAGATTTCCTTGCAACATGTTATGAAATTCTGGAGATTCATTGAGAATGTATGTGTCAACAATGTTTAGGATTTGATCATCAAACCAGTCTTGCTTCTCCTCATTTTACAGAAAAGAGGTTGGCGTGGATACTGGCATGTCGTCCTGTGTGTGTAAAGAGAAATGATGGAGAACAACGGTAATGATCGATGCGTCCAGCACATCTTGAATGAAAGTGTTGCATGGCCTATAGTTGTCCCCCAAGGCTGATTTAGTTACATTGGTCCTGTGGACAACATTTCTCAGGTGGAAAAAAGAACCAAAATCACACTGTGAACTGGGACTGTAGAATCTTTTAAAATTCACATAATTGAAGTTCTTGGAACAATGAAAAGCTGCAATAACTGGAACAAGTCCTTCCATTCTTTCGAATGATGAGTCTTCATTTGCTATAGCTCTGATGGCTGCCTCAGCATTCAGATGATTATCAGCCAAAATCACATGTACTATAGGCTTTGAGATGTTGTTTCCATTTTCTAGATCAGAAGTGTAAGGAACATATCGCTGATTGATGTACTGCACTGCTTTCACCATATCTGCAGAAACCTTCTCATCCACCTCAAGAAGTCCCAGGGGAGTGATTTCAGTTTTTTGGGCCATAACGTCACTGTACATATGAGGAATGTGCCATAGTAAAACGTTTGAAAACTGCTTGAATGCAGTGAAACACTGAACCACTACACGACCCACCAGTTCTTTAAATTCAGAGCGAAGCGTCTGTCTGTCCTCCAAGTTTGGTAAAAGTTCCGACAGTGGCACATCCACTATAGACACAAATCTCTCTCTGGGTAAGAACTCAGCAGTCACTCGTTCATGGTTCCCCACCATTAGCAACCAATGGTAGTCCAGATTTTAGTGGCTGATGGTCATTGTATGTGGTGTCACTGTGACATCCAAATGATCAATTGTGATCTGCACTGGTGCTCTTGGTGTGTGTTCCTGTGAGAGAAAGGGAAAACAAATTAAAGTTAGAATGCAAAAATGTTCCTTTAATTGTTACATTAATTTGGATATAACATTTTTAAATATAATTTCATGGACTACTAAACAGCATTAAAATAATATTACAACATAAACTTAACTTTAACTTAACACAGGTTAGACAAAACACTATGTCAACCTTCATTATATGGTTTCAATTAAATAATGCCAAGTAAAAAAAATTTGACTTCAGTGTTTTGGGCCAGTGATGTGACTGTTTATCCCAGACTAGATGCATTTATTGTCTATTCATTGCGTAGACATACAATGCAAAATACAATCGCTCACCTGACACACCAGCGGAACTGCAGTTGGTGATGACCCATTTGTGTGGCCTGATTCAGTTCTTCTAGAAGTGGTTGTGTCATGATCTGTGTGGTCCTATGAAGTGCAAAATACAGATTAGTTAACATAACCACAGTTAATGGCTATTGTAGATTTCTATAAATGGCATTTCATGACATTTAATAAGGTGAAAAAAATAGTTACAGTTAAATAACAAATAATTTTTTTAATGTTGTACCGACATAATTGTTATTTTTTCCTATGGTGGAGAAGTTCATAATAATCAATATATAAAATATTACAACAAATATTACAAATGTAGTGCCCCCTAGCTGGCCTGGCTGTGTGTTGGAGTGCGCTCCCCGAATCCACGTGTGGCGAGAGATCTCTCTCTCTAGAATTAGTTAATGCACTAGTTTAGGTAATCACAAATCACTTGAAATGTTACTCTTTGCACAGCTATTACAGCAATAGGTTTTCTTATGCAAAGCTTACACCTAACATAAATGTCAACAAATGAATTAACTTTGAACCCCAGTCTGTTTCTTAATTTTCCACCTCCTACTGTTATTTTTCCTTTTTCCCTTGAGTCAGGTGTCTCCAATGACTTTTAACCTTTTTAGAATCCTTACCTATGATTACACTCTTAAACCTTAAACTCAGTGTGCACCAGCACCATGGTATGAACTGCCCAAATTAAATATGCACATATGCACCAAACATGAAGTTCAACTGTTTACTGAAACTAATATAGGTGTATATACATTGTACAACACATATATTAAACAATGTGCTTCAACACACCGTAAATATTATTTTTCTTTTCCGTTTGGCTCTTCAAAAATGCTTCAGTTCACTGTTAACAGTATTTTTAGCAAACCCAAAATAACACCCCTTGGCTAGATATTGTCCTAAAGCCGGCAGTTTATAACTCTAAACTGAGATAGTGAAAACAAGAACTGAAAATGGGCACCCAACCAAAGAAAGGAGTCAGAGCTGAAACAGGCCTGTAGCGTGGCTTGGGAGCAGAGAGGCATAAAACAAAATGGAAGGTTCGCGCCACTGCGCTAGAAACGTCGTCACAAACGTCGTCCTTCTCTCGGTAGCCTCGCTACCATAGAGAGAGTGCAACACCCGTCCTCTAAATTCAGCAGGCAACACTAGCTGTAGTGCCTCCCCATCAGTTTTCTTGCTTGTTCTGAATAAAAGTCCATCTCTCATCACAAGTCTGCTGCCTTCCCTCTTCATCAACCGCATCTCGGGATCCAACTCTCTGTTACTAGGCCACACTCCCCACTTCACTACCTCAACCACCTGTCTGATCACAGCATCCCTCTTCTGAGCCGTTAGCAAATCCGCTTTTGATAGCTGCTCCAGCGAGTCCAGCTGTAGCTGAGATGGAAAGGCATATACATCCGGGATACTAGCTGGCGACGCTCCTAACTGGTCAACATACCTAGGAGAAACTTCCAGTGCTACACCAACATGCACGCGCTGACATATGGACTTCACCACCTTCTGAGACATGCTATCCCATGCACTAGACTCTGTGGCATTAGCTATGTTGCGGGACAACAAATCCGCATCTATGTTGGCTCTTCCAGGCCTGTACTGTACATCAAAATCATAGGTGGCAAGTGCTGCGAGCCAACGATGACCTGTCGCGTTAAGCTTAGCCGTGCTAAGTACGTATGTCAATGGGTTATTATCAGTGCGTACAGAAAACTTGGCTCCATAGAGATAGTCGTGAAATTTATCAACGACTGCCCATTTCAGTGCCAGGAACTCTAACTGATGCACCGCGTAGCGTTGTTCGGCAGAGTTCAACTTTCTACTGGCGAATGCCACAGGTCGTAACCCTTCGGCATGTTCTTGATAGAGTACGGCTCCAAGCCCTTTGAAACTCGCATCTGTGTGGAGAACATATGGCTTGTTTGAGTCAGCAAATGCCAACACAGGTGCATTAATCAGACATTGAATAATGTGCCTGAAGGCCTCATCACAGGACTGGTCCCATCTTTCATTGAATGGCTCAGATTCTTTAAAGTAATTCTTGGTTTTGTCTAGGGCTTGTTTCTTTCCACACTGTGTAGGTGCATAGCCCTTCGTCAGTTCAGTCAGGGGCCTCACGATTGAGGAATAGCTGGATATGAATCGCCGATAATACCCACAGAAACCCAAGAAGGATCTCAACGACTTAAGATCTGTAGGCTTGGGCCACTTAGCAACTGCCTCGATCTTTTCAGGGTCAGTGGCGACACC
>JBBPDB010000039.1:12753452-12794846 GCA_037974465.1 Brachypetersius altus
CGATAAGAGTCTCACATTAACACAGCACGTTAACGCCGATAACGGCCCATATATATATACATATATATATATATATATAGAGAGAGAGAGAGAGAGAGAGAGAAACATACTGGACTGGATAAGCTGGGTCTTTAACTGACATTGAACCATGACACATTAAAACAATCTTTTTCTTTCTGTTTTAATACCATTTTTAACTTGCCCTTGTCCACTTACCTTCAGTAGCTCCCCTGGGCTGAATCCCCAGCACCACCTTAACTGTTACTTTATTAGCTCAAGTGAAGCTTGTTAAATGAGCCCTTGCAGATTAAATGAGCCCTTGCAAAAGATCAAGTCATCACAAGTGGCGACTTCAGTAACAGAACCTGACGCGTAGATCCTTTACAACTTCAGGAAAAGGCAGACAAAGCTGTTTATAAGACATAGTAGGAAACTATTACAAATCTTAAAAACCATACAATTAAATTTGCTACACTTCAGGTGGCAAACCACTCTTTCTGTTAGTACAGCTTCATTACCTCTCTGTTAGCATGTTAGTTAAAAAGCTAAAGGCCACTCAGATTTAGACCAATGTACAAAGTTTTCGTTATGTTTCAACTCCACATGTTTTATATTTTAAAGTTTGCATGATTTGCTGCTTAGCTGTAAAAGAAGAGAATGTTGCTAGTGGAGTGTGTGTAATAATGTGTGGTGAGTCAAAGTGGACAAGGGCATGTTAAAAAAGTACTGAAATGGGGCCATTCCCTTTAATAAGCAGGGCATCAGACTTTTTTATAAATACCCACCATAAGAGACTTGTGGCAACAAGGTGACATTGAGTAATCTACAAAGGAAACCACTTCTGATTGGAAAATAGATTTATTTTTTTGAAAATACTGGATTGTCAAATGAAACATGACAAAAGCAGTTGAATACAGGAAAGTAAAGGAACTTTGCTGGTTCGTTCAGATTTTTCACGCTGGCTTCTGTGTCATTTTTGACTTTTAAATGGGCTGGGATAGATTCACCTTTCAATTGGGCTTAAAAATCCAGTGACGTCAAGTCCATAGCTCAGATCACCACATGCTTTTCGTGACAGGAGAACGGAGTTCCACTGATGAAACGCAATGCACATAAAAAATAAACAGACGATTACTGTATATTATTGGGAAGGGTGAGAAGCTATTTACAGAGTTCCTATGTCGTATCTGTCATTTAAAGCACCGTTAAAAAAGGAAACTTGAGTTACATCAGACTCCTGAGACTCCTCCCTATTTCCGCTGACAAATGGATATCTCCATATCAAAAATGGCCTGAGAAGGATCTCGAGACACCAGTAGTTGTTGGGAGGATTTGTTTTTGTTTGTCTTCTAACAAGAAATTGGGTTTTTACTCAGCTTTCTTGGATTTCCTCTTACGAGTGCCTTCGCTCAGTTCCTCCTTGGTTTTGGCTGGAGATGCGGGGGCAGCGGTGGCTGCTGGAGCAGTGTGATGATGGTCATGGGCGTCCTCACCACCAAGCGGGGAGCCGAACAGCAGGTGGCACAGCCAGGACTCAATCAGAGCGAAAGGAGATCCGTGAGAGTGGCGAGCAGTCATAATCACCTACAATAGAGTTTAAAAAGCAGGGTAATTGGCCTACCATCACTGTCATGTGTCTGAAAATGTAACTTGACCAGAAAAGGAAACAGAATTCATAACTTTCAACATCTGTTCATGTAAATAAAATCTAACAAACTATCTTTACTAACAACTGTCTTTACAAAGACAGATGAAATGCAGCACAGAACAGTAGTGCCATATTTAAATTGCCCTCAAGATTCAGGCCAAAGAGTGGAGGCCATACCTTGGAAGAAGCCATGAACAGAGTGAAGATGCAGATGAGTGTGCTCTTGGACACAGGAAGCCAATGAGCCTCCTGGAGTGTAAACAGAATGGCTCCGTACAGACTGGCTTTGGTAGGGCTGGAAACACATATAAAAAAAGTATTACATTTATTGAACATAAAATGATGTGTTGATTGCCACAGACAATAATTTCACTATGTTTCACTGGTGCTTCAACATCTGCCCAATGGTGTCATATTCCTGTTTTCTGTTTTTTTATAGGAGTACAGGGAAACATGTCCTATTATTGTCCATGGTTATTGGCTGTGAAAAGAATGCACAGGGGTATACGTTGCAGAACTTAGATTACAGCACAGAACCAAGGAAGGAGCACTTACAATGACATACTGAGAATTTCATTGGTCTCTGGTCTCCACACCCCACGCAGCAGTTGCTCAAAATTTGACATGAGCGCTACTCCTGACCCTACAAGGACATCAACAGAATAAGAAAGTGACAGATGATAACAGACTCCCACGCCTCAGTGGCCGTATCAGGATTAACACACTTCACTGCGCCATTAGAGAGAGTGCCCAAAGCAGCACTCTCTCCTCTGCTTTTTGATTAGCTGAGTTTCTCCTGGAGCAGATGAATAAGGAAAAAACTCATGAGAAGAAGGAGATGTACAGCAACTAATATTGTGCCACACTTATGGGGCTTCTGAAACTGTGCTTCGGTTACTTGTTAAATCAGACTCCTAGCTTCATAACCAAAGATTTGTGATTTGGGCCCCCTGAACTGATGGCGTAGCTTTTCAGTTCATTATATCTAAATCTTCACATGCTTACCCTTGACATAGCCAGTGATGACCATGATGAACCAGCCATGGTGATAGGCATGGTGAGCATGGTGGACTCCAGCAACAATTTTGCGAGTGCGGACAACTTCTTTCATGGCCACCAGCACCAGCTTGATGGGCAGGAACGCGACGCATTTGTAGAACAAGTTAAAGGGACAGAAGAAGATGAGATACCTGTGGTGTTCAGCCAGCACAGACAGACAAATAACACAATGTGTTATATACAAATGTAGACAAATATCAAGGTAAGGCATACTGTTGTAGTAAAAAAAACATGTATATCTGTATAATATTGTATAATATTGATCTTAGTCCATCTTTTTTTATTAGTTCTGTATAGAACTGTAAAAATACATTAAGTATCTGTACAGATTTTTAAAACCTTTTTAATGCACATTGTCCTTTAAAGTCGAGCTTTTAAAGACACATGGGCCAGTTTTCTGAATAGAAGTCGTCACATTAATGCTCATCCTGAATGTTGTTTCATCTACACCTACAAGAGCTGGCACAAACTGGTTATGGAAATTCTTATGAAAATCAATCTGTCCACTGTATGGGAACATAAGTCTAAAGACTCTCACCAGACAGCTGAGGCCAGGAGGATGTGGCTGTTATTATGGAAATAATCAATGGGGCTGTGTCCGAGTATTATGTCTGCGAGGATGTAGCTCCCGAAGCAGTAGAGCATGGCACAGAGCCAGGAGGCCACAGGGCTTTTGCGGGACACCTCCACTGCACCTGCAGACAACACGCACTGTTACAGGCACATCATCCAAAAGTACAGGATAGCTATGGCATATATTTACTTTATTAATGTCAATATATTTGTCTTCATGACCACACTCTACAGTAAACTTTCCACTACTTTGATTAAACAGTCGCATCCTGGCTTAACATGTTTTTTTTTTTCTTAATGTGTACACATCCGTGAGTGATTCTTTAAACTGCAAAAATGAAGATTAAACAGAAGCTTCTCTATCTTCCTAAATGGACTGTAAAATACTTTCTCAAATCAGGGGCCTCACACATAAAAGTGCCTAAAAATAATACAGTTTCAGCCTAAATATTTGTATGTTTTGTGCATGACCTTGTGAAACAACCATGTGTCTTACTGACAGGTTAATCAAAACATAACCTGCCAAATTCTGCATTAAATATATTATTCATTAAGTCAAATATCAAGGGTAACTCGAGACCTATGAGGCCTTCCAGCCAGTAAAGCTCCATGGATGAAGAGATCTTATGGAACAGGTGTGGGCTGAGCAACAGGGGACATTTGCTAGGCATTCTGTTAGAGAAGTGAGCCTATCAAATGTTGACTAAAAATAAACGTTAGCCTGTTGCATCTCATTCGTCGCAGCTGGCAGGCTTGCTTCGATCTTTGACCTCCAACACGCCCCAAAATGTCGGAGCTCATTCATGCGACATGTCCAATGGTGCAAAGCATGCGCGAGCAACTATTACACTGATCTTGAACATTAAAGAGAACAAGTAGGATTTTTTTCAGGTTTCATTAAATGAACATCTATAAGTATAGATAGGAACTCTATGCAAACATAACATTAACTTTATTAATGGAGACATTTCACTAGTGTAACAGTAGAGTTCTAGAGGGGGATTCTGATGCCATATCAGAAATGTGGTTTTATGCTGAAGACATACAGAAAATGCACAAAGAAAAAGGCTTCAAACACCCAGTTACAAGTAAAGTAACTTTTTAAATAGCTCAGATTAAATCACTTCATATCACATGACTTTCTACAGAACAATATTGCCTTGAGTACTAAGGCGCATAAATGACATACTTATTGTAGTTAAAAGACACAATAGGTGAGCTTTAGATTGGTTAGATTTTTATTATTACTTTTATTACTGTTCACCATCAGGACATTAATGGCTGATACACTGCTGTGACATTACAATTGTCTTGACTCTACAGCCGCATAAGATTTAAAAAAAAAGGCCATTAATGGGCTTTTTTTTATCTTCGGCATTCTCACATTAATAATTGTGTCATTAATTCACCCCTCAGATTTGCTCTGTGTGATTATAAGAACACTTACTAGTTTGCCCAGCATGAACAGTTCTATAGGCTACTCTACTTTTTCATGCGTCAACCAATTACAAATAGTGGCTACAGTGGAGGCGCCCTTGCTGTTGTCTATTTAGGGCAGGTCTATTTATTGCCCTGTGCTATGTGCCCTCACTCTATCAGATTTCGAAGAGAGGTCTCTGAGAGTTGCCTTGAGCCTAAAAAAAGGAGAAAACGTTGGAGGAAAAGACTGCAGAATGGCCAACAGATATAGGCCAGTGCATACAGTTAATGGCGTCACTTTACTTGATGCCAGCAAATGGTATAATATTGCCACAGATCCAACCACGGTCTAGGATAAATTTTCATACTTTTCAGAGGCCTTCATAGGAAATACACTCAAAGGAGGAAAAATGAAAAAATAATTGTACAGATCTAATGCACATATGGTCAATATTCCTGACAGATGTATCTAATCTGCATATTCCAATAATAAGACAGACTTGAGTAAAATGTAGCTACAGACTTACCTGGTTCATACTTGAGGTAGAGTATGGACACGACGTAATAGGCGAGATCGAAAACTGGGAACATTGCCATTTTTGAGAAATAATGGGCAATCTCGCCCAGATTAAGGATATCCAACACCTCCATGGCTGTGCAGTTGATGGCGCTAGATCATGAACAGAGAGCGCTGCGTGATGCGTATTAAACTGAGGCGTCTCGCCTCAAGCCCCCGGTAGCCGTATCCCCGAGTAAAGAAAGTCAGGGCACACGAACCCTCCTATTAATACACAGCACCTCATCTCCACCAGGCAGCTTTACGCACAGCTCCAGGATGGCAGTGCGGCGCAGTGATGCGATGCGGAGCGCGGCTTCAGCGCCCCCTGTGGCGCTTAATGCAATAACACAGCAGCCACCCGTCAGTCCAGGGAACTGATAGTGATGAACGTTTGACAATCAGTCAATCAGCCAGTCAGTTAGACAATAAAACAATCAGTGAATTAATCTATATAATATATGTCACAATTACACGCTTAACATATAGACAAAGGGGCTATAGGCACTTTAATGACATTGCATTCAAATGCATAGACATTAATGTGGAGTTGGTTCCCTTCTTTGAGCTGTAACAGCTTCCACTCTTCTTGGAAGGCTTCCCACAAGATTCTGGAGTGTTCATGTGGGAAATTGTGCCCATTCATGTAGAGCATTGTGTAGAGGTCACACACGGGTGTTGGACGAAAGATCCTGGCTTTCAACTTCCATTTCAGTTCGTCCCAAAGGTGTTGGATGGGGTTGCGGTCGGGGCTCTGTGCGGACCAGTCAAGTTCTTCCACACTGACCTCATCAACCATGTCTTTACGGAGCTTGTTTTGTGCACTGGGGCAAAGTCATGCAGGAATAGAAATGCTTCTTCTCCACACTGAGTCCACAAAATTGGAAGCATGGCGTTGTCCAACTGTCTTGGTATGCAAAATAATTAAGATCGCCCTTCTCTGTAAGTAAAAGGTCAAGCCTAAACGCTAAAAAAACAAGCGTATCCCAATACTTTTATTCGTATTACGTATACGATGCGTCCTTCATTTATGCGTCCTTTAGTGCATTGCCTGTTGTTCAGATCATGCTCAATAGGTGGCGATGCTGTACGCTCTTCAGTCTCTGTCATCGCGTGTCGTCAGAAGAAGAGGGAAGAAACGGATATTTTAGCAAAATGATCGGAGATTTGCTCATTTTCGGGTATTTGCTCTTATTCTGAATAAAACAATACTTCTGGTAGTGTTTATTCGGAGCAAATGACATTCGTTCTTATGGTTCTGTTATATGATAGTGAATAGTTTTCTGTGTTTTTGTGTAGAAACAAGCTAGCCAAGCTATCGACAGCTCCACGTCACGGCTCTGTTTGTGTGTTTGTGTTTTGTTACAGAACTCTGCTGATGAATGCTGGAGCGGTGCTAAATTTTAAACTGTACGTACACACCTCTGCTTGCACTTTTACTCATTCTAGAGATGTTTTTATTCTCATATACTGAACTGTAGTCTGTCTGCACTGATAGGAAGAAGAAGGAGTCTCAGTCTCACGGCTTTGGAGATGAAACAGGGGGATCCACCACAGGTGAAGTGAGCAGATAATACTGTGACATGATTCATATTTCATGCCGGTAGTCTTCCACCACGCAGTGCTGCTGAATAGAAGTGATATACGTTTGGTCAAAATGATGATCCATTCGGAACATAAGCTCTGACTCAGTTTTTCCATGGTATCTGCAGAGCTTTATTTCTAAATGAAATATTCAGAAGTAATATCCTCGTGTTAACAGTCTAATACAGTGCAGGTACAAACCATACATATTTATATAGGAAAATATGTAGTTTTGATCACTGACAGTTATTTGTACATCAGAAGAGACTGAGAGGCGCATTGGACTCTGTTCAGGTGCCAAAGCCTGTATCTCCAAAGATGTAATTTTACCCCAAAAAAGAAAGATAGATTATATACCATCATTTGTGACAGTTTTTAATTATGTATTAATATCCTCTCTCTCTGAAAATTCTGTGCATATATGGCCTATATAATCTGCAGGCCTGTAATCTTCCACCACGCAGTGCTGCTGGATTGCTGTAACAATATGCATTTGGTCAAAATGATTCTGTATACTAAGGATAAACTCTGACTTTCCATGGTCTCTGAGTTTTATTTAGTATGGTCTAATACAGAGCAACTGTTTTATAATCCATACAGATTTAGATGGAAGATACCTAGTTTTTAAACAGTTTAAAACAGTTTTTAACACAGTTTGCACAAGAGAACCTCGGAAGAGACTACGGGGCATATTAGTCTCTCCCTCTCTCCCTCCATATAGTCATTATAATCAGTAACGGTTTTATGTTACTCTGCATCATTTGAGCACAAGATAAATTGTTTATTTATTTAAGGATAAAAGTCTGACATACAATTGTCCTGGGAAAAAGTAATTACCCCTTAAAATGAACATATAATTTGATATCGATGTTATTGTGGAGCAGCAATGTGAGCCCGCTTGTCTTCACCGAGCTTCTTTAATTCACATTTACTGGTGCTTGTATGAGACCCTGCCATGCCATTTCTGCTAGATTTAGAGTTTAATTTCTTGCTGCATCACTTACATTCCAACTTCAGCTCACGTAGAGAGTTTTTTGCTTTGCTGCGGCCTTCTGAAATTCACCTGTTTTTTTTAAATATATATATATATGTATTCCCCTCAAATGTTGGTAAAATTATCTTTTAGAATGATTTACTTCACCTTTGAGGAAATTTCATCAGATCCACCAGTATACCTAGAGTCCTTAATGTGTAAATAATGCTTTTTCCCCAAATATAAATATTATTTGTTAAATCAGGGTGAGGGAATATTTTTTAAAATATATTTATTTTGTTAGGAAGTGGTTAAAAATGTGATGTTATAAATGTGTTAAAATATAAACTGGTTGGGGATCCCCAAGGACTGACATGGAAATCTGCAGTAGTGTAACTTTCCCACTTCTCATGTGCAGGTGATAACATCAGAGAGTTCTTATTGAGCCTGAGGTACTTCCGCATATTCATAGCTCTGTGGAACATCTTCATAATGTTCTGCATGATCTTGTGAGTACCGTTTTTGGTATGAGCAAACCTGTAGATACTGTTTATTATACATTGTTTCATGTTTAAGCATTGTGTTATAATATATTTCTTTTCATTTGCTTCAGGTTATTTGGATCATAACACACTACCCTGCCAGACTGGAGACATAAAGGACAATCCTAAGCCCTTTTCTTTTTGGGGGAGGTATTGCGGTGTGGTGTTGGGTTAAGATCTGGCTAAACCTTTCAAAAAAGCATCTGTCGCCGTGTTCCTGGAGCAAGATGTTTGTCAGCAATTTTATGTTTTACTTTCTATCACAGAAAATAGGCCAGACTCTTACAGGTCATGTGTTTGCGATTATTACTGACCACACTGTCTTTGTTCGTGTCAAACTGACATCTCATCTAGATTTGCATGTCAGTTGATGTGCTTGTGTTCGCAGGCAGATTTCAAAAGTGTTTGTGAATATTCACTGCACACTTAAATACCTGTGGATCGATGCAACGCGGCAGTAAAAACCTGCCAGGTTTATTCCATTAACTTATACTTTCTCAAATTATTTTTTCTTCACTTAGTGGGGCGTAAGTTAAATGTGTAAATGATGTTTAGATTCTTTTATAAAATGAGACATTTTTAACAAGTAAGTCTTTTTTTAAAGAAATGTTTTCACAGATGTTCTAAATACATAGACTATAGCTTTAAGGGGTGCTTTAAGTATTGCATTTGTGGCTGGAATTCTGCAAAGTTAACAGTTAATGTCCCTTTTCATTTGTGGGGAAGGAAATGGTAACCCTTATTACAAGTGACTTGCATTACCTCAACTCATGCTATCTGGTAACTTACCAAAATGAATAAAAAACTGGTCAAAAAATATATTCTCAAAGGTATTTTCCCCGTACTCCATGAACCTGTGGTTGAGGTGGTGGGGGAAGACCCCTGTGAGCTCTGGAAATAGTGAGGCCACCCTTTTAAGGGCAAAAATATGTAACCTTGTGGGGGGTTTCATTAACGCTGATGTGCCCTTTTGTAAGGTGCAACTTACTCTTTGTGCAACACCTTATGTCTACAAATAATTTACAAATAATAAATGAGCATGATAAGAGAATTTCTATTACCCCAAAAAAACACCCGTTATATTCCTTAATTTTTAAAAATGTAAGGCTATCGCCCCATTGTTATTAGTTAAATGAGGGTATCAGAGTAAAGAAAAATTTAAAAAAAGTCACAATGTTGTAAAATTTTCTGCATCCATAGTAGTTTAACTATATATCAAGAAAAAGCTCTTAGATTTAGCCATTTTGTACTATAAATTGGATTTTAACAAATAACAATGATTAGCAATATTTTAAATGTAATATAGTAATAAATGTAATGGAAAGTTATCACTACTACATGGCTTACACCAGTGCGTCTTAATGCAAGGAACCATTTATGTATTACGTTTTAATGCAGTCCTGGGATTTGAACCTACGACCTGATTACAGGGGCGACTCCCTCACCAGCTGCCCCGTGTAAATGTAAAGCTTTCTGGGTTTCTTTTTTTTACTTGTAAGCGCTGAATATCCACGACTCGTACGCGTCATAACGAAAACGTCCAGCGTGTCACAATGGGGCTTTTAGCTGGAGACACGGTTACCATGGCAACGTCTTTTTCGCAGCGCCAGGGTTTGATCCGGGTCTGCGCGGGAAGCTTCACGGTGACTGGTTGACGCGAGTCACGAGGACCGCGAGGGGACGGCACGCAGCGGCCCTGTGTGTGTGTGTCTCCGTGGTCTCCAGTCCCTCGGAGTTCACCGTGTCCACGCCTGACGGTCGAGAGGAACACCAAGTTCAGTTATGTAGCCTTTATACAGCCTCTGCGGTCTGCTGGAGGTTTGTAACCTCTCGGAGGAACGGTACTAACCGCCCGTTATGGCCCTGACAACAGCATCGACCACCCCGGAGCAGCTGAGAGACCGACTGCTCCAGGCAATAGACGGCCACAGTAATGTAAGTAACAAAAGGGCAGCGCTGTCTGAAAGCCAGCACCTACGACCTGCTAGCCCGCCACAAATCCAGCTTTGCGCTTGTGTCCAAGAAGCAAATATTTCCACCCTACCCGTCCAAATGTCTCAGAGTCTCAGCAGTTTAGCTAGCACTTCCGTGGTAGCTGTGGTTCAGAAGCTAACTGACGTTTAGGGGGGCAGCATAGCTGAGCTCTTTCCTTGTATCTTTTATTTCATAATGTATTTAAACATACAGCAGATATTAAATATAGTAAGCTTTGTAAGTTGTTTGTGTGTGGGGGGCCAGTAGACACAAAAGTAGCATGTATTTGAACTAAAAGTGTGGACAGCTTTGTCCATTGTGTAATAAATATTTAGAATTTATTGGGAGTTTTATGTTTATGTTGTTGATTCGTAAAATTTTGTGTGCAAATAGCAGCAACCAGCTGTCCACCAGAGAAGAACTCTGGTCATATCAAAGAGGCAGAAATAGCTAAAGGATGGAGAGATGCTCACAGAAAAACACATGTGGCATGGCACAGCAACTTCATTTGAGGGTTTTATACTGTCTTGCTCAGTTCACAAAAACATCTGAAGTATTGGATCAAATATAGCTAAACTATGTCATATCCAACTAAATACGAGAAACTGTAATGGATAGTGCACTGCTAAATGCTGATCACAATATATGGTTTGCAGTGAAAAAGCTGAAATATAAAGTGTTTTGACCAGGTTTTCGCAACTCCTTATGTCTACACTATGAACATTTCATGGATGATTTTCTCTGCAGAGAGAAGAGCCTTTTGATCCATGCTGAACGACAGAATAGACGTTTGTCTTTTTTTTTTTTTTGTTTGTTTTGCAGTTTGAGTAAATTAATCTAATCCTGAGATTAACATTTGCATACTGCTCTCACAAAGAGTCTAATTACTGGAAAGTAGGACTGAATTTGCATGTTTTTAAAAACAGAATGGTGAACAGAAACCTGAAACGTTTCTGACAACATTTTGCAGGTGCGCATTTGGGAGTTGATTTAAATATGATGAAAAATCTTCAACTGTCATTGCAGGGATGGATGTTTCAGGTTTAGCAAACATCCAGTGTGTCACCATATTTCCAAACAGACAGATTTACTCCAATAAATGGACCCAAATAAAAGTTTTCTGCTGTAGATCTTGACTTCCGTGGAAAGTGACTCTGCGATCTATTAAATTGGTGGTAGACGCAGCAGACTTTCTCCATTCCAGTGAGATTTCATCTTGTTGTTTGTGCTGATATTTTAGTTCCAGATTTTTTTGTCTTGTGTGAATCAAAAACTCTTATTTATCTAAATTCTTGCTACAGTAGCAAACATATTTAAGTTTATGTGACAAATGACAACATGTGCTAAAATGATTGTTTTGTAACACAAGCCGATTGCTTTCAATTAGCAGATCCACAATATGGTGGCTGTGCTGGATGTAATATCCAATCTAGAGAAATACCCCATCACGAAGGAGGCACTTGAGGTAAGATGTTTACGTGGTTACCAAATGAAACATAGTTTTGGTCAAACTTGATATTAAATCAACAGCATTCGTGTGCAAAGTTACTGTGCAACATATTAAGGTAAGGTATGAGTACTGTATAATTCTACTATGTTTTTGTCCAGCTGAGCGACTTTTCTGCCTGTTCAGAATGTATTCTCTCTAGGCAGGCATATGCATGTCCTTTTCAAGTGACCAACCATCCAACTTTAACCAACTTGAGTAATACAACATGGGTTCATGTTGTATTAACCTGTGATAAGGATTTAATTTGGTATTTCAAAAGAACACACTATATTTCTGTCCATATTACAGCTATAGAAATATTCCAGTTGAACTCCTGGAAATAAAAAAAGACACCATAACAATGGCTGGAGATTCATTCAGCTCCATAATTGTGTTGTCATGCAGAAACCCTTCATATGGTGAAAATGACATTTCACTCACCTTTATAAGTTTCTTGATAAAAATGAACCCATTTAAACCTGTTATCTTACTAATGTTTTATCACATTCACTGAAATACCATAATACATGTTATATAGGTCATTAACATGTTAGAGTTTATGTTGAAGAATACCAGTCTGTTCTGTGAGAACACTTTGGCCAAGAGGCCTAGATAAGCATGCACAGGAGTGCGATTCTCCTGGCAGGGCCCCAAGGTCAGTGCTAGCAGATGCAAAAACATAATCGAGGAGAAACACGGGTAGGCACAATGGTTTTTCATAAAGTAAGGGACAGACATTCTGCATGTACGTGTATTTTGGAATTTTGCATCTGTTTGCATCTTGGATGACCAGTTAAGAGTTTCTGAATAATTCCGGAAACTCTGGTGGATTTTACACAGATAATCTTTTGTGAGGGTACCAATGATTATAGAGCTGTAGATTAGATAGTATTAGATAGTAGATAGTTTCAAAAAGATTTTGCACAATTTGGTAACACTATAGCAGAACACCATTACTGAATCTCAGAAGCAGAGCTTTGCTCTTTAGATTATTTTATTATTTAGTTATAAATTCACTGATTGAAATGTATGTTCTTGATGAATTAGCTTAGTGATTAGTTTGCGGTTTATATGATGAAAATGGGGTCTGTAGATCATTTTAAAAGTATGCAATGCAGTGTCAACAGTTTCCACTAGGGGAAGCTGTTGGCACTCGGCTCACTTTTGACCTAGAGAAGAATCTAACTTGATTTCTGTTCACTGAGATAGCAGTTTAAAATCTTATTTATCCCTGTATATCTTTGTTTTAGCTGGTTTATCTTCTACAGAGACAGTCATGTTGAATTGTGAACTTTGGTTGGCAAACAAATTATTCAATCTCAGTAGCAAAACAGAGAGTTTGGGTTTCTCGGATGAAAAAGTAAATTTGCTTCTGATTAATGGTAAATCATTAGGTAGATACATTAAGGACAATTTCAGTGTACTCGATTGAATCTAGAAAAACTGATTGAATGTGTTCTTTTGTGTTTAAGGAAACACGACTCGGGAAGCTAATAAATGACTTGAGGAAGAGGACCAGAGATGAAGATCTGGCTAAGCGTGCAAAGAAGCTTCTGCGTAACTGGCAAAAGTTGATCCAGCCACAACAAAATGAAAAACTGCCAAAAGAACTTTCAAGCACAGCTAATACATGCAACCAGACTCAGTTGGTACCTGTTACTAGAGCGGTCCAGACTGCGTCAGATGCAGACAAGAAGCCTGTTTTACACACTAGTTACTCTTCAAACTCTGACAAGTTGCACTCCGTTAATCAAAAAAGTGAGCAGAAAGCAGAAGAGAATCTACCCAAGCTGAAGGCCCCAAAAACAACAGTCTATGGACAAATGCCTGCCCTGTCCTCTTCCAGTGGAAATGTTGGAGGTCCAGATTCTTTTTCTGATGTAGCTTTTCCAATGAAGGCCAGTACTGTAAAGCCTGTCTCACAGGCTCACTGTCTCACTTCTTCTGAACCCAACAAACCTCCTAATGCTTCCCCAGTCCTTAGAACTTCAGTATTACAACAATATGGACAAAGAGACAGAGCTTCTACTAAGAAAGAGCAGCAGAAACTCCAAAGTCACTGTACCCCTCCTAGTCCTAGAACAGTAAAGCAGTCAGTAGGAACCAAGTGGCCAGCATCCTTTACTGGCTCTGATTCTGAACCGTTTTCCACAGTGCCATTAAATTCCTCTGTCCACAGTATGCATAGTGAGGGTCAGCAACTAAAAGAGGCCTTGCCAAACTATAGTGATAATGAACCCCTTGAAAACACAGAGAGAACACTTGACCAAATGCATAATTTGCAACACAAGTCTAGAGGCTTGAAACGCATTCACCCAGGCTTACTCAGCGAGGTCACCAATGTGGAAACTGAAAAAGATGTCAAACCCCCCGAGGGAAAGAGGAGAAAGCATCTGTCAAGAGACTATGCTCTCAGTCTGGAGGGACGTTCAGGAGAGGACGTTAAACCTGCCCGAGTGAAAAATCGTAAATTAACCTTTGATCCCTTCACGCAGCAAATTAGACCTTCGTCAGTTAGCCAGATTGAGGAACAGCACAGTTCAGTGTTGGATCTTACTGACTCTGACAACCTGAAGCAAAGCCCTTCTGCTTCGTCACCCAGTGCTCTGCACAAGACAAACTGGAAAGATTTATCACAAAATGAAATTGTGAAATATTACTTAAACCTTCAAAATAACTTGTTAAAAACTTCTGGAAGCCAACCCCCAGGGTCACACTCTTTAATGGCTGAGTACTTAAACCGCGAAGAAGACAACATGACAAACTCCAGGAAAGTCTGTCTCATGGTGCCAAGCACCTCTGAGATGGACCTTCCAGGACCAAGCCGGGACATCACGACAGAAGACGTAGACAGAATACACAATCAGCACTGGCAAGGGGTTAATGGCTGTTACAACAGTACGGGTGACTGGTATGGTTGGACTGACTGCATATCCTTGGATCCATATGGGGATGGAAGTAAACTTAATATTTTGCCATATGTTTGCATGGACTAAAACTATTTCCGTAATAAAAAAAAGTGTCTCAGGATCAAAAGCTGCCTTTATGCCTGGTCCGGATTTATGTATTAACTGTTTTCTAATGTTTTGTATTCTATTTATTCTCACTTGATTGTGTTTGTTTTGGGTTGTTAAAACAGGTAATTACAGAAACTGTCATATGCACCATAAAGTGGGACACTTTATGTCTGATTCAGATTATGTATTAATTGCTCTCATTTTTTAATTTATTCTGGCAATTTGTGGGATGTCAAATCGGATGTATTAATATAAAAAATGGAAATGGGTGTGGTATGCAAATGGTTACAAAAGATGGTGACATGGCAGGAGACTTTAAACATACGAGCTTAATAAATCTCATTTTTGTTCATCTTGACGCTGTGTGTCACAGAATAGCTGCAAGCAGCAATAAAAGTGGGTGAGCAGGGACACCAGAAAAGGAGTGCAATGAAAGTAATTTTAGTGCGGGTTTTTGATACAACCACATCGAGAAAGACTAAATGTAGTTGTATGCTTTTTTATAGGCATATTTTCTTTGAATGTTATAATATGAATGTGATTTCTGTTAAAAAATGTCTGTCTCACTTATTTATTCATTGAAATCTGTTTTCAAATGAAGTCCCTATTGTTTTATTCACAGTAATGCTAACAGTATAATATGGTTTAATATAATCTGGGTTTTTTTGTTTGTTTGTTTGTTTCTTAGCTCAATAAAGTGGCACACTCATGTCCCAAGAAATATAATTTGAGTATGGCTTTCAGTGTTGTTACAGTTTAAACATTTACAGTCTTACAGTTGAGACAACCATCTGCAACAGCTATACACTATATGGAATATATATACATATATATATATATACACTATATGGAAAAAGTATTGGAAAGACTATTACGCCAACAGGGCTTTCCACAAGATTTTGGAGTGTTTCGGTGGAAATTTGTCCATTCATTCTGTAGAACCTGCGAAGGCTTTTTATTGGGCCGCAAATCTAAAATCGAGACAGGCCATTGGTCCACAATTAGTTATTTGACATCAATTAAAGTGCTGTGATAGATATGTGGGCCTTAATGTTGAAAAGGTTCAAAACCATTGCTGTAGAGCATTCATTAGTGCAGACACTGATGTTGGACGAGAAGGCCTGGCTCGCGATCTCCGTTCCAGTTCATCCCAGGTGTTAGATCGGGTTGAAGTCAGGGTTCTGTGCAGGTTATTCCACATCGAGTTCATGCAGCCGTGTCTTTATGAACCTTCCTTTGTGCACTTGGGCACAGTCACGCTGGAATAGAAAAGGACATTTCCCAATCTGTGTCCACAAAGTTGGAAACGACGTTGTACAAAATATATTGGTATGCTTAAGCATTAAGATTACCCGTCACTAATTAAGGGGCTTAGCCCAGACCATCGAAAAGAGGCGTGTCCCCATACTTTTGTTCCTACAGCTCACGTAATTTAACCATTACCAACCATTACTACATTCCAGCTGCTCGGTTTTGAACACACCTTAAACACCTTACATTTAATATGAATGGAACATCTCAGACCAGTTTTAGTTTAAGATTCAGTCCCAACTCTTTCGGCCACGAGGGCGTAACCTGGGAGATTTTTTCATCTTGATAGCAATACTTTTGTCCATATAGTGTCTGTAACAATCAATAAATACCACCTGCTCAGTTTTGAAAACCCATAAGGCGTTTTAACAACTTATATATGACATGAATGGGACATCGCAGTCCAGTTTTATTTCACTTCATATTCCAGGTCCCAAATCTTGCCTATAAGGCCGGAACTTTAGGGCTTTCTTTAGCTTTAGTCTCTATTTTTGTCCATATTGTGTAGTTGTGAAAGTCTCCTCCTCCTGCCCCGCCCCTCTCTGTTCCTCCCCCCTCCCACTGCATTACGAAGTTTGAGCTCCACGTATGAAGCTGCGGCCGGCGCACCGACACTGGGGAAGATGGCTGCGGTGGAACGTCCGCCCGTGAAGGAGGGAATGCGGATCGCTCTCCTTTGCGTGTGCTGGTACACTGTCAGTTCTGGGGGCAACGTGATTAACAAAATCATTCTGAACGGATTCCCCTACCCGGTCACCGTCTCTCTGTTCCACATTCTGTCAATCGTCTTGTTTCTGCCCCCGTTGCTGCGAGCCTGGGGAGTCCCCAAATCTGAAGTACCTGGCAGATACTATCGATGGTACATCCTTCCTCTCGCTTTTGGGAAATATTTCGCGTCTGTCTCGGCTCACTTCAGCATATGGAAGGTGCCCGTATCCTACGCTCACACTGGTAAGTTTTAGTCTTTTCCTCATCCCCCTCTTTTCTCCCCTCTTCCATTCAGACAGCGTGTTAGCATGTTGCTAAGCTGACGACGCCAGTTGGAGACGAGTGCAGACCATTTAAAACCGGCTCTCCAAGGTCTGCTAGCTAAATTTACATTAACCAAAATTGTTTTGGCCTATAATGAGGACTCGTTCGTCTTGTGTGGTGTTTTTTTCTGAGCGAAACCTGTACAAAACCTGGCCAGCTGTCAGAGAGTGACTGTAGCAGTCTAGTGCTAGCTTAGTCCAACCTGAAGAAAGCAAAGCCCTCGAGTTCCAGGATCTTCCGCTACATAGCCCAAAGAGTTGGGCCTGAATTTAAACTGGTCTAAGATGTCTCATTCATATTGGATATAAGTTGTTAAACTACCGTTTATGTTCTGAGTAGTTGGAATGTAGTAATGGATGGTATCGATTAAATTACACACATGTGGACAAAAGTATTGGGACAAACCTCTTAAATTCAGATGTTTCAAATTATGCCAATTGCCACAAGTGTATAAAATCAAGTATGGTTGACAACACATGCTTCCAAATTTTTGGGCACATTTTGGGGAAGGCCCTTTTTTCTCCAACATGACTGCCCCAGTACACAAAGACACACGATCCATGGTTGGATGAGTTCTGTGTGGAAGAACTTTGCTGGCCTGCACAGAGCTCTGTCCTCAACCCCATCCAATACCTTTGGAAAGAACTGGAACAACGATTGCGAGCCATGCCTTCTTGTCCAACATCTGTGCTTGGCCTTAAATGCTCTAAAGTATGAATGGTCATAGATTCCCGCAGAATCCTTTTGGAAGCTGTTACATCTGCAAAGGTGGGGGGACCAAATCCGTCTTAAAGTCTATGGATTTGTATGCAGTATCAATAAAGTTCCTGTTGGTGTAATGGTCAGGTGTTGTAATACTTTTGACCATGTAGTGTATCTCTATTTTCCAAATGCATCAATGTATCCTGCTCTAGGGTACCACTGATGGTTGCATTAATAAAGCTAATTAACCTATTCTTTGTCTGATAGGGCCTTGTTTCATATGACTGTTACTTTCTGTTCTGCTTTTCTCAAAATGTCACCAAAGAGCATCTTACACAATATATAATTAAACATACAGATGAATTGGCTTTTTCTTTTTGGTCTGAAGCAAATGGCATTCACTGCAATTACAGTATAGGATATACCAAATGTATAAATGATTATTACTAAAACTAAAAAGCAATATTATGTTAAATAAGTATGATGGTAGGTCAATATAGATGATTTGTAGTACAATACTGTTTCTTAAAGAATATAGAAAGCCCCTTGAAGCTATACTATGTAGGTGTGTTCAAACAGATACTGTTTCTTAAAGAATATAGAAAGCCCATTGAAGCTATACTATGTAGGTGTGTTGAAACTGCCTTAGGACATACATAAATATTTCAATATGGCTTTCACTGCCTCGTAACATCCCGTGATATTAGCTATGAAGTGTTAAAATGTGAAATGTATAAATCACCTGAAATGCAGTCATGCTCTAACTCCTTACTGATGATTTTCACAGTGAAAGCCACCATGCCAATATGGGTTGTGCTGTTATCGCGGATAATTATGAAAGAGAAGCAAACCACAAAAGTAAGTGTTTAAGTTTATAAAGTTTATGCCCAATTTTCTGCATTTTTGTGGAGGATGTCTGTTAGTTGAAAGTAGCTTCTAGTGTTTTATGTCAAAGATGATTTTGTGTTCCACTTATGGATAGTATCTGTTCATGAGTTTCTGCCCTGTTTTTCTTTCTTTTTTTAGGTATATGTATCTCTCATCCCTATCATAGGGGGTGTCTTATTGGCCACAGTCACTGAGCTCTCCTTTGATGTCTCTGGACTAGTCAGTGCTCTGGCAGCTACACTTTGTTTTTCTTTGCAAAATATATTTTCCAAAAAGGTAAGTGTCTTAAATGTAACGTTAATTGCTGGTTTGGTTTTGAAGTGAAATTACATGGTGTATGCAATAGAAATCTGTATCACTGGAAAAAACACATTGTGTCAGACATAGACTTCCTTGTAACTTCTTCAGTTTTAGAATGAATGGAAATTTTTTTTTATCCTATATTGACTCTATTTACACCTTGTGGTACAAATTGAATTGTTAAAGCTCATTTGAAGCCAGTTTGCTTTACTTTAGTGAGCAGTGAGCAACAGCAAAGCAGCACGTTTGCTGAGTCCCCAGAACAAAAGAAAATTAAACATAACAAAAAGGAAGTAGGAACTCCGTAAGAAAGATTGAAATGAACCGCGAGCAAATACAGCTGCATTTACCAAAGACGTACCTGAGTGTAGGTGTGATTGGAAAAGGGCAAATACTTCAGAATGCAAGATTACAGAACTATGTAAATGTAACTAGTCACTATGTACCTCAAGATCAAGATACTTTATTTGTCACATGCAGTCATACGAGTACAACACACAGTGAAATGTATCCTGAGCCGCTCTTTACTGACTGTGCAAAGCAATGTCTATACAGGGCTTCACTATATTTATGTAGCAGACATCTGAAAAAATCTCTTGCATGACTGAAAACTAACTGACATTAAAAGGCAATAACTGTGATAGTTTGATTGTTAAAAAGTGCATGAATAATCAGTTCAAATTAGTACCACACCCTTTACTGAGCAGCTGAGTTTGCTCTGTAATCAAGACAGGTGTTCCTCTTTTCATTCTAATGGAATTTGTATACCGACATCAAGATGATGTATTCTGACAGGGGTGTGGCAGGTTCACCTCAGTCTACTGCTCAGATAAATATATAACACTGCCCTCTAGCCTTGGTAATTAAGGTCAACTATTGCTATACTTTAACACTGTGTAATTATTTCTGTGACATAGTTTTGCACCATACAGAATGTAAAAAGAATGTCGTTTTTTTTCCCTGGCCTTCACAATTTTGTTACTTATCTTGCATCTAGTTTTGGTTTTCTAGAAGTAAATTGAAGTTGTCAGCTTAGTGTACTAGGTTTTAAGGATCAGTTTACATTTGTATTTCATGTTTTTCAGGTTTTGCATGATACAAGAGTACACCACCTTCGTCTTCTCAACATTCTCGGCTTCAATGCCGTTTTGTTCATGTTGCCCACATGGATTTTAGTTGATCTTTCAGCGTTTCTGGTCGATGGAGACTTTGTAAGTAAATAAAACAATTAAATTAAATGCGCATAAAACTTACTGATTTGTATCTGGTCATTGTAGATAGTGAAAAGATGGAAATGGTTTGCAGATTAGAGCATGTGGTTCACGTGACCGTGTCAATTGGAGAATGGTGCAACCAATTTAGTCCTCCTAACTGATGTTTGCTGGTTGTATTTAAGCTTAAATCAAATAGACTAAGGTTGGCTGCTGTTGTATGTCCTTCTGTGTACCATTTTTTGTTTCTGTGCAAGATCTGTAAAGAATCTCACCAGCTGTTAGGATTAAACTCTAGCAGGCAAAATCTGAAGAAAGCCATCAAGACTTGAATGAATTCTGCCTTAACTTCACTATTTCAGGTGGAAATGGTCATTGTTGCAGGCTAGGGAGACATCAAGGGCTGGAATTAAATAAAGTTAACCTGACCAGTTACTCCTGTTGTTCTATTTCTAATGCTTTCACTTTTTTACAGTCACAGGTATCCAATTGGACCGGAACATTGTTCCTGCTTGTCATCAGTGGTTTCTGCAACTTTGCCCAAAACATGATTGCTTTTAGTGTGTTAAACCTGGTCAGTCCGCTCAGTTACGCTGTTGCTAACGCTACTAAGAGAATCATGGTCATCACTATATCTTTACTGATGCTGAGAAACCCAGTTAACCTGTCTAACATTGTGGGGATGTTGACGGCCATCGTGGGTGTCTTTCTCTATAATAAGGTAAGACCTGCCAGATTTGGTTACTGATAATTTGCAGCTTTGTATAGTTATACTATTCAGCTATAATTTAAATGTAGTTGCTCATTTGATTAGTTACCAAGCTATATTTTTACTTCTGTCCACCAGGCGAAATATGATTCCAACCAGGATGCCAAGAAGAAATTGCTGCCCGTCTCTGCACAGGACATGGTTTCATTTGACAAGTCCCTGTCTAATGGCTCAGCGTCCTTCAAACAAGGCTCAGACTTTCAGCATGGCCGGAGCAATGTCCTCAGTGACCACTTTCAGTATAGCCGACAGGCCTACACGATGAACTATGGCTCCAACCAGTATGTCGTATAGGCTGAGAAACTGATGAACAAACTTGTTTAACTGTAAATCCAGACTGTGTTGTGTGTGAGACTGAAGTATTGAACCCAGAGAGGAAAACATTTCCTTTCACAAACCTGTTTAATAGATTTTCTGGGCCATTTCTTTGTATTTGTTTTAATTATTTTCAAGTTTACTCACAGAGGATGCAGAGGTATTTAAACAATGAAGAAATACCTATAAGTCCAACTGTAGCTTAGTAAAAAATCAAGGCTTTTGTTTTGCACAAGAAAGTTTCAAATTTCCTTTATAATGCTAGTTGTCATACTGTTTAGAAATGAAGATGTGATTGATGCTCTTTGAGAGAAAAATGAGGACTTGAAGAAACGACACACTGGGACAACACGCATTATCATTTAACATTCATTAAAAATCGGAATGTTGCTTTTTTTTGTACATATTTTAATGTATTTATTTTTGTAGAAGTTCTGAGAAAGGCATATCATGGGGGTAAATCTTTCTGAATGTTTTCACCATGCTCTTTTGCTCTAGTCTGTATTTTCATGATAATCAGTGTTGTGCCAGTCTGTTTTGCATCATTATACAGAGCCACACAACTCATGTTGTAGTTTGATTTTTAATGTGATTAGTTATTTAGGGTTTAGAGGGCATAGGTAGGTTTTTCAGATGGTCATTTGGTTAAATGAATACAGGTGATACTGATTTGCTGCTCTTCTTTTTTTCGGTGGAGGGGCGCTTGAGTTACTGTACAACATTCTTGCAGCAATAATGCTTATGAAACACATCATGAAGTTAGATTTTAAGAGATGGGCATTTAATGCTATTCATTGGAAACCTTTTAAAACTTATATTAAAGAACAAATTACATGGTTGAACACTTGAGTTGCACTGGAAGCTGCCAGTGGACACACAGACTGTTGGCCTGTAGAGGAGCTGGTGTATAGAGCCAGTGTTGTGAAGCCCCTTAAGAGAAGCCTCTTAGAGGCAGCAGATCATCGATATGTGTATTTTTGTTTTCTATGTTTTTGTTTTCTGGAACTACTGGTAATATCTACTGTCCAATTGCTTGCCTCAGAATGTTGCCTGTCTGTCATGGCCTTGTGATGAAAGGTGCAATCCAGGAACTGTCCTGTAGTCCTTTAGCCTGTCAGTTGTAATTGAAGTCACAACATTATAATTTTGCTGGTTTTCACACAGTGACTTTGGGTCTGTACTTTCTGACCTTTCTCTCCTTCAGCTTTTCAGAGTTCATCTTCAACATGTTCTAAAGATATTGAGTAACTTTATTTTAATTTGTAAGTTTTCTCTCCATGGGGTAAAGGCTCCCCAGTTATAACTTTTGCCTGACTGCAGGAAAGTTGGGCGGGACTAGAGTATGTGCATAAATCTCTGCAGCGGAAAAAGGGAGAAGAGTAACTGCAGTGTGATTTTCATACAATTATATATATATATATATATACATTTTTTGTAATTTTTTTTTTGTCTAGAGAAACTGCATGATTTTATTCTCTTTGAAAGTGTCCAGCTGATGAGAAAATGCTTCATGAAAGAGATGTAGGGTTTTGTTTATTTGGAGGTATGTGGACACTCATGTCCACAGTGTTCTCATGTCCTATGGTTTATAAAACAGAATAAGAGGTCTTAAATGTCCTCTTATAGGATGGTGTTGAGAGTCGTGTTTCCTGAGCCTCTCTGTAGGAGTCGATGCAACTCATGAAAATACCTCCATATCCTCTGTATATTATTTTATGAACTGTAAGCTTGAAATCACTGGTTTGTGAGACAGTAATAGAATGACGCTGAATCGGATGAACAGTTTCAAATAGTGAAACCCCTCTTTTTACCTGTTTCTCTTTTGAGCTGTAATGAACTGATCATGACTGAAATCTGTTTCTTGTGCCTGTTTTGTTCCTTTCTTCTTATTTTGTGTTTTAGAATGTAAATCATATCGACAGAAGCAACAGGTGTCGATCATTTTTAACAAAGGTAAAGTTTTGTGTGGAGAAATGAGCTGGTGTGGTTTATTTGTATGAGTGCAAGGAAACATTTAGTGTTAATTTTAAACGGCAGCTTGTGTGGTCCACAGGCTGGCAAACATTTTACCCTCCATTTAGTTAAAGGAACAGTTTTCCAAAGTTATTCTGACATCATTTATCATTGATTCGCCATAGAGCAGAGGTGGCTAGTAACTTCTCAGATTTACACAAAATTATGATTTTGATTGGTTTCTTCCAGGCACAGATCATTCATTTGTCTATAGATCAACTTTATTAGATTTTTGTTTTTATCCAAACTTTATTTTGTGTAACATAAATGAACACACAAAGTCTTAATGTTTCTCTTAGGACAAAAATATAAATATTTTGGTTTTTAATGGGCTGTGGTTTATATAAATAACAGATCAAATAAAATGCTATACTGAATGTTAGGGGTGACTGTTCATTTAGTATAATCTTGTTTCTGGTGTATTGCACCAGCAACAATTAAAAAGATAAATAAATGTAAGCAAAAAATACGTTTGCTTCCACTCAGTTGTATGATTTTATGCACATGAACTGCATTGTGATTAGTCACACACTGCCGACTTCCTGAGGTTTACTTTTTCATCTTAGACCCAGAAAAGAATAGTAATACCAACACCAGCACTCTTCGGTTCCTGTGCTGAAGAAGGCTGGAGGTCGTTGGAGGTTCTACGGAACTTCTGAAAGTTACTCAGCACTTCAGAAATTTGTCAAGTAGATATTTATGGTCATTTCAGCCATTTGCACAGTAGGCCTGCACAGTGCAAAGAAACGCAAGAGCAACAGTTCAATAAATTACAGCACAATATATGGTGCCGTCAACAGGAGCAGTAACAGCACCAGTGTGAGTGAATATAAAATTTGGGACCCAAATGAACCTAAATTAGCATTAAGTATCTATGTAGGGCAACAAAGCCAGTAAAATAGCAGACATTTTAGCGTTGAAGTCCAATAAATAATGAATTATTGGTCATTCATTATCTGTCTGATACCTTTCATTTTTTAAGCAATCATCATCTGAAAATTATACGATTGCAATGTTGTCATGACTCAGCAAATATTTTCAATCGATTTAACTGGGTGCTACCATATCATAATACTTCAAGAAATGTTCATAATTTTTTCTGACATCCAGTAAGTTGTAAATGACACAACGAGTGGTGCTGCATCTTAAAATACGATTATGAGAGCAAATGATTTTTTCATGCAGTATTTTAGGATGAATTGTGCCCTCTAGTGATACATGCAGTTGTTCAGAGTAAGTTAAACATGATCTTCATGAAACAGCTGAATAGATATTGCCGTATTACCGAGGCTGTGCTCCAAATCAATACATATGTAGCGCGCACACTAGATTTTTGAATGCATGTCTAATGTTTGAGTATTACTTATTACACACTATTTAGTCTGATTGTATGCAGTTTGGGATGTAGCCACACTTTTACGTGCCCCAGGGTTTAGGTGAATCTACACATATCTTTTTTCTTTTTTTCTTATTATTTGTATAGCGTACTTTTTATTTTATATTGTTATATTGTATAGCTTTATTCTAGTTTTATTCTATTGTTATTGCTGCTCTTACTTTTGTACTGTCCGCTTGCCGTAAAAATGTAAATTTCCCACCTGTGAGACTAATAAAGGGTTATCTTATCTCATCTTACCTTTAAAATGAAGACTTGTAATCCACAGTCTGGACGGCAGAGGGAGACAAAAAGCTGTGCAAGCGTTCATTGGGCATCACTCACCTGATCTTTTCCAAATAACCAACACGCTTTATCTGTTAACTCATTAAAAGTGCACTTATTTAATACCATGAGTTGAACTACCACTTGGTGACAAAAGAAAGACAAGTAGAACACTGAATTCTGAAGGTTTAGTATTGTACCCTGAATGGACAAAACTTTTGTCATTTGTCTTCAGATGTTGACTTAAGAGAAAGACAAAGATAAATGAATGAAAATAAATACAACAAAGGAATAAAAGAGACCTAAAACGCAAACTTTTTTTTACATTTTCAGCCAATCGCAAAGCTGAGGTGGGTATGGGGCGGGACTGGCACGAATACGGGTGGGAGAGAAGAAGACGGGGTATTTGTTGCTTCTCTCAGGAAACGGAGACAGGCTGTTTTATTTCGAGTCAAGATGTCATCGAGACTGTGTCAAACTAAAGCTCTACACTGATAGCCATGGTAAGACAAAAAACCTTATCAATTTACATCTCTAAATGTTTCTGTATTTAGACTTAGATTGTTTTTATTTCTTGTAAATACCTTGAATAACAAGTCCTGAAGAATAAGTAATCTTGCTTTAATGAAATAATGGCTCACGTGGCTGCCCAAACTTTTGTAAAGGAGTAAAAACAAAGTATGAAGTCCAAAATACTCCCCACAGACCGTCTTTTTTTATGCAGCATTGGGTTAAAAGTAAAAGGTAAAAGATGGACATAACAGAGCAGTCTAGATCTTGAACTAACAGTGAAAATCACATAGAAATTAAACAAACGTAGAAAAAGTTTTTAAAATTCAGATTGTAAAACACTTGCGATGGAAACTGAAGAAAAGGTGATTTCGTTCTTGCTCCAGCGAAGTATCATATCTTGAATGGTCATAAACTTATTAACCAATAAAGCATATAGTATAGTAATATTGGTAAATAAGCAGCACTACAAAATCAGAGAGACTTGGAATGGATTGGCCTGAATATATAATTCCTTTATATTCCTTTAGTTGTTTGTTCATTGTAGAGGAATTGGCTGCTAATTCACGTTGCCTAACTTATCCAACATCTAAAAAATCAGATAGGTGCCCAGTTCTTCATAGACTGAATTTGGTTTCTTAGAGCAGGTGTTTTCACCATATATATATATATATAAATACTTGAAAATCAGTTGAAAATGTAAATGGAACATAAATGGGAACAATCTGTGGATCTGAATGGAGAACCCATGGCCTAGAACATTGTAAACGTGAATCTCTGTCATCTCTACAGGATTCTCTTAGAGGAAAACATAGCATTTACACTGCCTTGCAAAACATAACATTTTTCCAATTGCTCCAGATATAATCGTTATTTTCTTTAGCTTGGAACTGCACCTGCATGACTAACATTACTAACAAGCACTAGTACTCAGTGGTCACCCAGATACAGCAAATTGTTTCTGTAAAAATACAACAGAACTCCTCTCAGCTCCCTCAAACTGCACCCAGCTCTTCATTTAGGAGAACCATGGTATGACTTGTCAGCTATATAAAATAAATGTCACCATTACATGTAGCTATTTCAGACAACACCAGGGTTGGTATTCATAGAGCATTGGTAGATAGGCCAGTTTGTGAGGATCAGGATGTGGTTTGAGCTTGTTGCAAAAGTTATGGGTGACTTTTAATGATTTTTTCTAGTTATATCATCCTAAGGAATATAATTTGGACACCAAACTTCTGATTGCTAACTACATCTAGGGTCAGTGAAAAAGTGCATAACTTAGATGTTTTGAAGGTTGTATTCATATAGAAATAGAAAATGTGAGGGAATAGAGGCAGATTGTGAATTATCCCTCCATAATTGGGTTTTACTGCCTTCATAACACTGTTAAGAACCCCACCAAACCGCTATTTTTGTCTCTTTGAGTGCGGGGCTTGGGTTTTGATCGAGGGGTACAGTACATCCCAGTACCCCCGTAATTCGAACCATGAATACTGGATTATACACTATTTATGTAATGGTTATACATAAATTTAACAGATAGTATGTTGGGATTGTGTGATGTGTCGCTGAGTATATTGTCGTGCAGATAAAGGACTTCATTTCCTTTGTCTTTTTGGTTACAAAGAGTCCCTGTAGCAGAGCACGCTGCTGATTGGTTTATCATAGACTCCCACATGTATGGCAGTCGAGGCTGAGTGCTGCATGCAGCAGGGTAGTGTAAAGGTGTGTGGTTGGAGGAGCTTCCTGTCTCTTGCTTTTGTTCTAAACCATAAAGCATTTAACCTCTTTATCGACACAAAAGATGTCTGCAAGAGGTTGCAAGCCCTGTAAACACTACAAGTGACATTTCCGAAAAATCACATTGAGAAATCATCATCAGTAACCAATGAGGTTTCGCTGGTTCCTGGCGATGATTAGGAAAAGTTCAGAACAAAAGCACTGTGTGAACTGCATCTCTATATCATTACACATTTGCTACATCAAATTACATGAAAATTGTACTACATCAAAATCTCAAGTAATCTTAAGCACACTTGCTGATGCAGTTTCTGGCACAGTATGACACACTGTTATCTAAAAATGTGCCCCAGCCAAACCATTTCTTCATTTCTTTTTTGTCTTCTCCTTCTCAAAGACTAGTTTCATGTGAACAGTGTGCCGTATTCTTATCTCACAGCTTGCAGCTTGTTTTTAAATGTCTTGGTGTTTACCAGTTTTTTTGGTAAAAAAAAGACAACATTTGATGTAATAATGTAGTAAAACAGAATATTTGTGATAAAATGGTTAACACAGGATGAAGACATGAGCACATGTATGATGGTCTGCTCATTAGTTAGAACAGGCCTAGATGATTTGAGTAGTTTAAAGCAAAATTGGTATTTTACAGTGTAATCTGTCTATGTGGACTGTAAGATGGTGTAGGGAAGGCACACTTCTGCAAAACGTCTGCATCTTCTGCATTTAATGTACCACTCTCAACAATGAACTTTCTTTTGCTTTGTGTCTATGAATGTTGTACTGTTCGTTAAGGAGCTTGCTGGGACATTTCGTCACTTCAGGTCTGGAGTTAATCATTGTTTTTTACTGGGCCTGTCTCTGTCTCTGCTTAATCCAAGATTTTGGTGGTGGCCTGAGGCTATTGACGAAGATGTGTCAGTGTTTAAATTGGCTTCTTACTTGGATTCTTGGGAACCAAACCTCCCTGATATCAAATTTTGTCTACTCTAAACAAAATAAACATCTTTAAGTAATCCAGTGCGCAGTGATATTAAGTGATTTCAGATTTCGCAGCAACTATTTTTTTCCCAACAATTGTGCGTTCAGCTTGTGCGTGTTAGCAGTTGAGGTGTTAGCAGCAGTTCATCAAAAATGCAATGACTCCCCACATTCCATAGGAAGTATATACTGGCCATTACCCTCCCAGCTTGACAGCGTTTTCATGATGGAGACCTAGCTAGTTGTCAGGAACTGATTGGAGCAAATTTGAAGAGAAGAAACATCTAATGTGACCACATTTGGATTCCTTTTGTACTCTTTCTGATTTAGTTGCTTTCTGTAGCTTTATATATATTTCTGAACAAGCATAATGAAGTTTAGACCATCCGTACAGGCTAAATATTCAGTCAGTAAATGAAGAATTGACTGCAATCTGATTATGCCTGATGTTAAGGATGCCTTACCTGGATTATAAATGATCCAGGTTATGAAATCCAGATTATGTTTTGTTTGTTGGCACGACCCTAACTATGAATTTATTTTTAAAAAATTATTTATTTAGCTGGGTGATTTTTTTGTATCCCTTCTTAAACCATGCATGTACTGTTCTTTTATGACATAGTACAGATGGTAGAAACCTAATTTTTCAGATTTTTTACACCCATTCCGCCCAATATCATCACCACACACAGATGCGCACCTGGTAGGATCATGTGGTTTCCACAAATTCATGCTTTTCTATCAATTAACCGTGTCAGGTTAGAGGCATGTTCTATATATTCTTTCCACACAAGGTCTGTTACTCTGATACTATCTGGCAGTCTGAATCTGTTAGAGTGTGTTAAAGTTTTTTTTAAGTTTTGGGGCATATTGTGTATGCCAGCATGCTGCTAAACTGGTACAATACGATTTCCTGGTATTAAAGGAAAGGGTAGATGCATTTTGAAAGAAATCTACTAGTATGATCTTATATTTAAAGTCCCTTGATGCAAAAAGACCAAGTTGAAAGTAATTTAGCAAAGTAACTGATAAATATTTATTTTAATATTTTCTTAGCTTAAGTAAAGCCCACTGTTTGATACTGTGATGTATTTGGAAAAAAATATCTTGATACTAAATGCTTACAATATTTCCACTCAAGCCTTCATGCAAGATTGGGGCAGCTGGTGGCCTAGTGGTTAAGGTATTCGCCCCGTGATCTGAAAGTCCGGGTTCGATTCCCAAGACTACTAGGCTCCTCTGAAATACCCTGAGCAAGGTGCCGTCCCCACACACTGCTCCCCGGGCGCTGTGTTCGTAGCTGCCCCCTGCTTCACTTGGTGAATGGGTTAAATGCAGAGGAAGTATTTCAAGCTGTTCACACTGTGTGCTGTGGTGTGTTCACGTATGACCGGGCTTTCACTTTTCAAGAAATGGTTTGGTACGACTGTCAGTTCAGTACCTAACAGTTTTAGCCTGCTTAAAAGCGTCAAACCTCAAAAGTGGTTCTCTGCATACATATGTACAACCTCATTCACAGGATCAAAAATAGAGTGAGAGTTTTTACCACATTATGATACAATAAATTCACACTAAACTGAGACAACATACAGTGATGATCAGGCATATATACCATATAGATATGCAGTAGGTGTGTACTTTATGACTGATTTGACCCCCCGGTATTTGAGTGGTAGATCATTCTCAGCACAGCAGTGACACTGAAATAACTGATATAGCTCTGGCATGGTAGTAATCTGTCTGTCAGGCACAGCAGTGTTGAGTACTGTAAGATTGGAATGATTCATGGATAGTTTTGACTTTATTTCTAAAAGTATTTGCATTTCTAAAAACAACTCTTCCTTTAAAGGGAGACAACGTGGACATCAGGGCCCTGAGGGCCAAATTTCAGGCAGAGAAGGCAATATCTGAAAGCGGAATTTCCCCAAGGCCTCCTGTGTTAGAGCACTCAGTCAATGGGGCAGTCCGAAACAAGCTTTCACCTGTGATCGCAAGGCCAATCCTTCCTATGAACTCCAGCACTGAACCAAAGAGGTATGGCCAGCCTCCTCACGGAGTTTTTCCCAAGCCTCCTCCCTCACACCGTGCAGGAGCTAAAGAGGAGCCTAAAGCACCCATTACTGAGTCTGAGATAGCGGGGAGAGTAAAACTGACAGGAGAGATGCTCCAGAACAGGATGTTGAAACATCACGATGAAAGGAAGCCCAGACCTCCACTGCCCAGTCAGAAAAGCATGTCTGATGTGCCACCCCTGAGAAAGCCTCTTCCCCCCATGGGGCAACGACCTTCAAAGCCCAGACGACCCCCAATGGTCAACCTGGACCACTTACGGAAAAAAGCACCATCACTTCCAAGACGCCAAGAGAATAAGACATCACAGGGTATTTACATCTGTTTCACATCTTTTTTGGGCCTGTGAAATAAGCCGTTAAACTGCAGGTTTAGTGTTCACCTTATTATAAGCAATGCATACAGTTTGACTTCTTATAAAGCAATTCAACTTTGGTTTATTTTATTTCCCACTTTGGTTATAATGCAGTTTTCTTACTCTGTCTCGAGAATGAAGTATTTCACATTAAACCACTCTAAGTGGTCATTTTGAAATGTCAGTGGAATTCCCCTTTGGGAAAAAAACAGAAAACACTCTTAAAGTAGTCAGAGGTGCTCTCAAAGGAGCCCAAGCTTGATTATTAATCAACTAACATATGCATTTGGAGTTCAAAGTGTTGCGATACGTGATGCTCTTGGCATTTCTGTGTGTGTGTGTGTATGGGGTATGTGTGTGGGTGTGTGTGGGTGTGTGTGTGCATGTGTCAATGTTTGTGTGCTTTCCACAGGACCAGGACGGCCACCAAATAAACCTTCACTTTTGACACCAGTTAAACCTGCCTTTTTAAGCCCGTAAGCATTGTTATAGCTCAAATTCTGCTCTATTCTTTATCTTCATCTTTATAAGACATAA
This sequence comes from Brachypetersius altus, assembly GCA_037974465.1. NCBI lineage: Eukaryota > Metazoa > Chordata > Actinopteri > Characiformes > Alestidae > Brachypetersius > Brachypetersius altus. Next base: position 12,784,684 of record JBBPDB010000039.1, read on the forward strand.
CCATAAAAAAGGCTTACACATAATGCAAATATCTGGCAGTGGATTATAATGGTTGTTGTACCTCAGTGCTCACTGTATCTGTGCCATAAACTTGCTTTCCTATGCTAATGAACAGCGTACCTCAAATATCATTTTCATATCCTACCGCCTCCGCTGTGCGCGATTGCGTGCTTGATAATTGCACTGCAGATTTTGGAATTTCCTGAGAACAATGCAGATCAAAAAGAAAAGACAGGAGTGTTGTGCTTTGCAGAAACTTTGTACAGGAACAGGACACATATCATGACATTGACTTGCCTGAACCTCCACCTCCTCCTCCAAAGCCACGCTCCAGAGGTAACAAAATCTCAAACACAGCTATGTCCAAAACAAGTGCACACTATATATCCCTAATGTGATTAAAAACCTACTTTGATTAACACAGGAGGGTTTACAAGCATCACTGTGTGTGGCTCCTACGGACAGGTGTATTGTAGATTTGCCCCTGTCTTTTTCTTTCACACAAATAAGGCACTAAAGAGTTATTGTTTGTCACTGAATACTTTAGTACCTTTAGTGAGGGAACATAAATGTACCAAATTGTTTTTTGTGGGTTTTTGGCATCCGTTTAAAGACTAAATGTACTTCAAATGAATGTTAGAATTCTGTCAGTCTCATTATCTTTACTAAGGGAACTGACTGTGTTTCATTTACATGGTATGTTTGCATCAATTGAATTATAGCATCAATTCAGTGTTTGTCCCTTTCATAAGAGCCTGCCCTTTGACATGTTTTGACATGTTTTTTTCTTGAATGTGATCCCCTATGCTTCTTGATGTTTCTTTAATTTCGCCCTTTTTTGGCCTATGATAATTTTATAACTGAATAAATAATTGTTGTGTGCCAGTTATTATAATATATTTATATATTTTGTGTTTGATCAGGATCTTGGACTGACAGCTTTTCATCACATGCTGATGAGGTGAGTTTTCACATTTCATATTAAGAATTTTTAGCATTTTTAGCAGGTTATTTTTATTTAACGTGTCTGTGTGTGTTTTACTTGCTCTTGTGGTTTTAGGAGAGCGATCAAAGTGAAATTTATGAGCATGTAGACAAGTAAGTCACTATAATGTATTTCTAATCAGTATTGCATTGCTGTTCCACTTGTCTGAGCTGCTGTGGACTCGTCTACACAGCTTTCATCTGAGGAATATCATAGTAATAATTAACCCGTTAAACCCTAAAGGTCTGTACATGAACCCACACTTCAGTTTCCCAGTCTCTTAACTTACAGAGTGTGTTAGTTTATAGTTACTGAATAACTGACACTGAATCATAAGTCTTATGATTAATAGCTGGCAGGGGATGCTAGAAGCTGAGTTCAGTTCTCAGATACAATCATACTTCTCTTTTGATCTGTTCTGATGAACTGCAGTCTGGAGGAACCTATGCAGCCAGCCTTTCCTGAGAAAAAGACACAAAAGGAACTCAGACGACAGCAAGAACTGGAAAAGAAAGAGCAAAAAGAAAGACTGAAAAAAGAAAATGAGTACCGGAAAAAATTCAAAGTATGTTTTTTTTCTATAATACACTCTTAGCCAGTCCTATATATGACAATTATATGTTAGTGATTACTGTTATACTGTCGAAATGCATATTTAAACATATTTTAACTGAACTGTATTCTGTTGAATTCTAAATAGTATGCGTTATAATATTAGATATAACCATCTTTTACATGTAGTTGTGCTCATTTGGAGGCCACATATTTGATTTCTTCCTAGGTTTTAACACTTCTGTGTGGGGTTTTTTATGTAGATTTAACACGTCGTGAAAAGTTGCTCACATGTTGATAGTGTTTGCTAGGTTTTATTCTTTTCTTTTTTGGATTCTTTTGCGAAATGCTAAAGCTCAACTACGAGAGCTGTGTAAAACAGCCAAGCTTCCAGGTGCTGAACCAACAAAACTATCTAAATAGAACCTAAAAATTAAAAAAAAAAATAGTAAATGAAAGATAATAAATAAAATGTTACATTACAACCGTTTTACCCGAAGGTGTTTTCAGACTTCATTCAAAAGCAGCAAGGTTTTGTTTAGGTGCCTTTGGTTCTTGCTGACTTGGTGGCTGGTCACTGGGTCATTCACGCACACACGTGTTTATTCATAACTGCAGCTGAGTGGAGAGGTGGAGGTGCTGCACATCGCTCGGGTGAGGGAGGACTGGCAGGGAGGGAAGAGTGATCTGCGTGTGCGGCAGGGAGAGAGCGTGGAGATCGTCCGAATAAAGAACAACCCTGAGGGAAAATGGCTGGCCCGAAACATGAACGGAGATTGTGAGCTTGGGCATTAGTGACACAGCTTACACTACATGCTTTAGTGTGAGATTAAGGCCTGCATTAACACACTGTTAAATAAGTACCACATCATTACCCATTGCATTTTTTCTGTGTAATTTATCTATTACTTTAACAGTATTAGACTTTTAGTATTAGTAGTTACTGAAAAGTGATTCACTTAACAGCTAGATTTACACTGGAATAATAAAGACATTTTATATGTATACCATTTGAAATAGTTATAGTTGAACTTGTGGCAGCGCTATGTAAATGAATGTGTCACACAACCATGAAAAACAGGACATTCATTCACTATAATTAATAAAGCCAAAAAAAAGCTACACATTCCCTTTCAATCTAAAATACAATTTGTCTTGTATCTAATTGTTTCCGCCAAGGACTGTCATGATTCATTGTTACAAGACTTTCCAAACTCATTTTACAATAAAACTGCTCTTATATGACTGATAGAATATAAATCACTGGCTGCATTTACTATGAATAGGTCAGACCCTCTTGATTCAGTTGTATTTATTTGAGTGTAACAGTCTTCTCTTTATCCCACAGATGGTTATATCAGTAACACATGCGTTGATGTTGATTATGAAGAAGTGAAGCGGAAGCTTCGCATCTCCGGCGTGCCTCTTTCCTTTCCTCTTCCAGTCCAAGAGGATGAGGAAGTTTATGATGACATCGGCTCAGACTCCTTGAACAGGTTTTTTTTTTAAGAATGACATTAACAATTATATGCAGACAATGCAGAGATTCACACATTTACAAGTGCTCTGCTCTCTTTTCTCTGGTTCTAGCAGCTTCAACGCAGGAGGTGGTAAGTGGTTTAAAAATTACTGTGTATTCATGCATCCTACTATCACTTACTTGGGCCATGAATACGATGTTTCACACTCTCTTTCGCTCTCTTGCTCTCTTTCAGAGGTATACGATGATGTGGATAATGTCATCCCGGATGAATTCCCCCTCCCTCCACCTGAGATATGGTACCCACCTTAATGAAACTTAATGTAAACCTTACTGTGTCTGTAAATACTGTCCATGTTCAGTAGGAATGCAAATCTCAGACAGAAAAGTATACAGTGAAATCACAGTTCACCATGGTTTGATTTGGCTGGATTGGTACAATTTCAAATTCGTAAAAATGTGAATATGACTGGGGCCACCATTGACACTGTAGATGTGAAATGTGAAAATGAAGTGTGTGTTTAAATACAGCCCAGCAATTTAATGTTGACCAAAAAAAATGGTCCAACATTATATTAAGTATTCCTAATAACTGGGTAGTAGTACACACCTGCAAAAACATGTATGTATGTTTTTAACTGATTTATGACACAGTAACACAGTAAATACTGAAGTTGTACTGACATAAGCTGAACTAGTATCTGTAACAGTGTATACCAGTATGGATGCTGTTGTTGCATGTAAAAACACACATACATTTATACACAGTGTTACTGCACAGTTACCGTGGACACATAATTAAAATATCCTATAAATATCCCCTGAATTGTGTGTGTAGACAGTAACAACCAATCATCTTCTGTTATTATATGGTTTTATATGGTTTAAAACAAATCCTTATTAAGGACAGGCTGTGAACCAACATTTCATTGTCAGCTTCCTGGTTAAATTATAGCTGAATACCTTTTCTCATCTCTCCGTCTGTTAATGCTTAACTTTATGGCCACAGGTCAAAGAAAGAAGCGTTGTTTCAGGTGCTGACATTACTGTGGTGCCATCACAGTAGCATCGGCAGTATAAAATGTTTGCTTAAACAAAAATGAAGAGATTCAGGATTTTTTTTCTCTTTATGGTCTTTTGGTCATTCTCTAGTCATGATCCCAGGAAGAACAAGAAGTTGGAGAAAGAGGAGAAGGAGTTTAGGAAAAAATTTAAGGTAATTTTGTGATTATTGCTCCTATTTCTCCTAGACACCTTTCGTTACATCTGGTAGAAGTGATTTAAAAGTGTATTGTGTTTTTGCCGACAGTTTGAAGGGCCCATCAAGGTTCTTAGCTGCATGATGGTGGACCCGAATGCTAATATAAAGAAAGGCGGAGGAAAGGACCTCTCTGTCATGCAGGGAGAGATTCTGGAGGTCATTCAGCAGACTAACGACAAGAAAGTTCTCTGCCGCAACGAACAGGGGAAATGTATGTGTTGTGCGCCCTCTTGTGTAAAAAACACTTCACATCTTTTCTATCAGGGTTTGATACCTCTACAGTATTGAAGAAACATGTTCATGCTTTATATAGTTAATAAACTAAGAAGGGCATTTTGTGAAAAGCAAAAATGTCACTAAACGCCTTTGTTAGTTTATGTTTGTTTGTTTGTTTATTGATTTATTGATTTATTGATTTATTCATTCATTTATTGATTTATTTATTTATTGATTTATTTATTTATTAGTACCCAGCTTGAAGTCATTAACAGCTAAGACTGATATTTTTCCCCGTTTACTTCCAGATGGATATGTACCCAGAAATTATCTTCTGCATGCGTGTGTATCGTTCTATAACTATCATCCTCATTATTTCATGGCCACATTATTTAATTACATCTGTGCTAATATTGTCAAATTCTGTTTTCTTGTCTTTCAGGGAAGGTGACATATATGATGACATAGACAACAGCACAGGTATTTACGTTCAGATTTAGAATGGTCTGTCACTGACCTTAGATCATATAAAACCAGGCAAGATTTGATGCAGGTTAAACTGGTGAATTATTTTTCTTACCTTAGCCTGTTTTGAAATTGTACATGTGCAGTCTTACTGAACAGGACTTAGATTGTTGTACAATGCAACTTTATCTTTTACTTTATCAGTAGAGAGCTGCCTTGCCCCAAACTTTTTGTGAGCTTTAACTGCATTTTAACTGCAGAGCAGATGCACCACTAATGTTCTCTTTGAAACTTTGTGCACTTTTTGAATTACAATTTTTCTTCTATTCCTTTCCTTTCTCAGAGGTTTATGACAATGATGCCAGCCTGCCTGTACCTTTCAGGCATTAAACACCAGAAACGGATTCATTTAGGAGAAAATGGACATTTGAGGAGGGAAGAAATAACAACTGAGACAGGCCAAGGCTTCTTGCTAATTAACTACTTACTCCTGACCTGAGGACAAATGGCAATGTCTAGGCAACTAAAGCTTTGTATATTCAAGAAATAAATGCACTTTCTTTTCTAAATAAACGGTGGTGTGTTTTACTCATTTTTCTTTTTCACAATGCTAGTTAGTCAAGTCAAGTAGGTGTTTCAGTAATTGATTCAGTACACAGTGAAATGAAACAACACTCCTTCAGGGACACAAGTATACAAGAAGAAAAACAGAACCCCCACAAGACTACATAAGTGCAAACAGGACAAAATACAGAGAGCAAAGGAGAAAAACGCAACAACAGGACAAGACAACATTTTGTGTAGTTTACATTTGAATGAATAAAATATTATGACATGTACTGTTCTAGCAGCTGAGTGCAAAAATGTAGAATAGACAATAAATTACCACGTCAAATAATAGTAGCAGGACAGAGAATGTGCAGTACATAATAAATGTACGTACAGTGGCAGTCTAAGTTTAAGGCAGAATATGTGCGTGTATATATGTTAAGAAAAGGAAGAACTTGTATGTTGGTGGCAGGAGTTATAATTTAGTTCTGACTGAGGGAGGAAACGGTCTCCTGTTTTGACAGTGAAGGCCCAGATGCTAGGGAACCTTATGCCATATGGAGAAGGGAGAAGGTGTGAGGGGTCATCCACAAAGCTGGAAACTATTGGGCATGACATGTCTGCCATTCATTGATAACTATATACAGTATTCTCGGGTAGAAAATCCTTTTAGTCACAAATACGCAGGCAGTAGTTGTGCAGTACCACAACCCGTGCCAATGTATCTATGTAAAGCGCCTCTCTTCAAGAGATTGGGGACAGTAGGTCATCCCGAACAGTAGGCTACTGAATAGGGTTCAGTTGCAGACACGCGTTTGCTCGCTCAAAGACTTAATGTGTTAGAAACGTGTTAAATGTAACTGTTTGTAGTGATCCGAAGTACTGACTGTATGCTCCCTAAAAGTCCCGTTGTTGCATAAACTGTTAAATATAAAAAAACAGCATAGAGTAGCTGAATTTATTTTCTAAATTGTGCATTGGTCAGTTCAGTCTTGATTAGTTCGACGTTTTTCGCGTGAACGTAGCTTTTCACGACGCTCGAGGGACTGAAGTTTGGTGGTCCTCGATGGATCGCTCCTGCTTTTAAACGGCCTTTAAACTTCCACGTTAAGCCTAGCTGGGTTTCACATTGGGGTTTGCACGTCCGTGCAAAAATCTGGCAGCCGTGCCCTTTCCTCACACTGAGACCTCCTTCTGAGCCCAGGACGATTCTCCAGGCGATCTACTGTCTTGGTCTGGAGGAAATAATATTCTGGCCAAAGTGCAAACGGAGGGTCCACTTCAGTCTGAGACAGCCCATGTGGAGACCACAGCCCTGCGGAAGGGTAATTTTAGTCATTTTAGGGGAAAATGCAGTGTTGTATGCCGCAGTGTAATCTTTTCTCTATGCGTAAAAAGCATTAGCAACGAGCTAATGTCAGCTGCATTTCTATATCAGGAACAGATGAGGATCCTTCTCACATAGTCCGGCATGCAGAACCCCCTAGAGTCAGTGGTGAACCTGCTTGAGTCCTACAGAGGAAGAGATAAAGTGGTAAGTGTTTCCCAGGAAAACCGGACAGCATAGAAGTGTGACCAAGCCTTTATTAACTGCCCATTAACTGACCTGTTAAATTAACTTTACCCCCACAAAAACATACACTATATGGACAAAAGTGTATGGACCTGGTTTGGGCTAGGCCCCTAACTACCTGTTCTATGTCTAGAGCAACCTTCAGTATGTCATAATGGAGATAATATGCAATTATGTCCACCACCATCACCACAGAGCCCCAGTGTTCTGTGACTGAATGTTACATAGTGCCCTAATATGGTTAGAAGGTCTGCAAGTCATTATCAGTCATGATCTAAAAAGGTGAAATACAAAAGCCTTGCTACAAACACTCTTGGAGTTCCCTGGTAATGTGATTGTCTCTATTTTTTTGATGCTATTAGATAAGAACACTTTGCTATGGATCACAGCTGGTTGGTGGAGTTATATCCCAAAAGACTGGTGACTCTTCTCAACTTGGCAAGAGTCTCCTGCTCTTCTCAGCTCAGCTCAGTCACTGTCGGACAGTACTGCGGCTGTTTGATGACCTGTCTATGGCCGCTTACTCACAGAGCTATGGTCTTGGAGCCACGGTAAAGTGCAAATCATTTTTACTTTGGCCAGACAATCAGTTTGGTGACAGTTTATTTTGATAGACCACTTTAGAAGCTAATCTTGTCTTTAACTGATATTCTAAATTTGTATTCAACCTTACATTTCTCTAACTTTAAAGCTCACACTCTGTGCATGTTTAATTCTGCAGAATTATTATTATTATTATTATTATTATTATTATTATAAATGCTTTTACAGGAGCAGGACAAAGTCCTGCGGTGGTTGTCAGTGCTGAATAACATTGCTGACCAGCTGTATTACCCCTGTGAGCACATTGCCTGGGCAGCTGATGCAGAGCTGATTAAAGTCAAGTCTGATAAGTGGTGGACACTGAGCACTGCCCTTTGGGGTCTGTCCTTACTTCTAGGCACACTCAGGTAAAACTACCACACTACTGACCAAATAGCTGCTTGTGGTTTCATTCATTACAAATCAATAACCCTTGATGTCAACATTAATGTTGTTTGTATAAGTAAAAATTGATATGAACAGTATAATTTAAGGTATTCACACACTTTTTGGAAATAATTATATTTTCTTTTGTTTGTTGTATATATTTACTGTAAAACCAGTCGCACCAGCCACATTTGTGTATTTGAGATTCCATGGTTCATTGAATAATTCCCTAAAGCCCCGAGTCAGAGATTTATACCCTCGTCTTGAACGGATTTCAGATCTCTCCGAATAATCCTGAAATTAAGGAGAAAGGCACAGAAAAACAGAAACTTCCAACAATTTGATGACAGGTGAGTCATCATTTGGGTATTTTGCTGAATTACTCTCTCAATGGATGTCATTTGTGACTGAGGTCTGGTTGTATACTTCAGGGAAGATGATGTTGCCGTCGCTGCTGACATTAAGAAGCAGATCTGCGCAGAGGCTCTGCATGTTCTTAGCAGCCTAGCAGACCTGAGCAATGCTGTTCACTGGATGCCACCTGGATTTCTGTGGGCTGGTCGTTTTCCCCACTGGCTGGTGGGACTTATGGGGACCTTTTCATCTCTGGTTGGAATGCTGCAGATTTGTTGCAGTGAGGAAAGTGCCAGTGTTTGAGATCATAGATTGTGTGTATCTAAATGTGTTGCCTTTACTTTGCAGTGAGGCTGCATAGGGCTTCGTTCATTTTCAGCTTTTGCTGTAACTGAAACCATCAGTGTACCGTCAGCAGAAGTGATGTAAGTGCTCTTCTGGACATGATCAGCATGATTGAAGATTTCAAGGCTTGGAAAAAATAGCTTTCATGCAGAGCAGGCAACATAAAGGGCACTTGACCATAAATGAGTTTAGTTTAAATAAGAGACTAAGGTAAACTAAACTTTAAAACTAAAGAAGTCAGTTTCCAGTGGTTCTGGGAAAAATGTTTAAATTACATTTTCCAGTGAAGCATTCATTCAACTGGTAATCTTCTAAACCCTGGTAGCTTTTGGTGAATAAGAGCAGGTTCAGATCAACCGTGTTGTGAGCATGTTGCCTTCTTACCGTAATAATGCAAAGACCAATAATCTTCTGAACCAATAGTACATGATTATATTTGCACTGCACTGGGCACACATAGTACATTTCATTTGCTCTGCAAATCCTGAATTGTAGTTTTAACGTGAAATGAACTTTATTGTCTTTTAATCATATGTGGTAATTGACTGTTACCTCATTTATGAATGAGCACAATCATTTTTGACACCATGCGCTTTGGTGGGTTCAGGCACTAATCCTAAGTGACCTACACTGGTCCACACTCATTGTCTGTTTATAATTTGTTTATTCATGAATAGCTCATTTACAATAGCATGGTTGACCCAGCAAACAAGATTTTCATGTGATTTTTGTTGATAATGCATCTGTTTACTACAGATTGTGAAATAAATTATTTTTAATGACTTTGCGAGCTTTATTATATTTGAAGACTTTATTATTATTTTATTTTGTTATTTTTGCTAGCCTTATTATTTATGAAGGAGTGTACGTGCATGTGGCCTTTAAAGGTCCCTAAAAATAGTAGCAATAATTGGGCTGCTAAAGTGCTGTAGTATAACAAAAGGTGGTTTGAAGGTTGATAGGTTGTTTTTAGAATATTAAGTGATCGTTGACTTTTACCTTATTTATGAATGAGCATAAATAGGGGTAAAAACGGGGTCAGTGAGTAAACCTATTAATTGATCTACACTGGTCTACACTGACTGTTTACAATTTGTTTATTCATGAATTGCTCATTTACAACAGCAAGGTGGCCGAGTTTCTTTTTGTATTTTTTATTAATAATGTACATTGTTTTATTAACAATCAAGCATTGATTTAATTACATTAATCACAGGTCAAAATCAGAGTTTCTGTGGGTTTTGTAGGGATTTCAAATCTGTGTTTAGTGTTTCCTTCACATACATTTTTTTGTGATGAAGCCAGTAATATATTGCATGATAGTTGGTATAATTAGCCATATGCTGAGCGTTTTTGAAGAAACAGTGGTAGCTGACTGACACTGATCATTATATCTATGCCACAGTGTGCGCCT
>JBBPDB010000039.1:12794946-12824601 GCA_037974465.1 Brachypetersius altus
TGAGTTTTGCCATTAGAATAGTCGACTATTCGATAAAATAATCGCCCGAATAATCGTTTTAAAAATAATCGCTTACCCCCAGCCCTAGGATCAAGTGTTATCAGTGTGGAACAGGTGTCATTCTCAATGTGGAACAGATGTTATTCATATAACATTACATTTTCACAATGCAGTATATTTCCAAATTCATTCTGCAGGCTGACACTTGGTACAGCTTAGACTTAAGCTGTACCAGACTTGGTTCTGCACTGCTTGTTCTGGGAATACCCTTATGTCTGTTTTTATTCTGAGATATAAAAGTAATCCAGCTTTTGATGTTTTTGGTGTTTTTTCAGGTGCGTCTGATGATGAAGGTGCACTCCTTTATCCGAGAAAATGTACCAAGATTGTGGTCATCAGGTAGAAGTGGAACCAGTAAGGCCTGAGTTTACATCTTAGATTAGTGTTGTTGACAGTTGACTGTTGGCTCGTTGTATGCCTGTTCACTCTCTGCTGACTTGTTTTATTTTCTTAGATTTAAAGGCCGTTCCTCAGCTGACCCCTTACCTTTACTTCCTTTTTGCGCCCACTCTGATCTACAGAGACAGCTACCCAAGGCAAGCCTCATTTATTGCTCTACAGGACGCTGGAATTTATACCTTTAAGTTACTTTAGTCATTCAGTCTTAGCACAGCATTTTTGGTAATTTTATTAATTAATTTCATTTACCCCTCGATTAATTTGATTTGCCCCCATTAGAAACCCATGTGTCCGCTGGAGTTACGTAGCTACCAAGTTGTTACAGGTAGGTTATGGTGTATCTCAGTGTGTGTGTTTTTTGTTGGTTATTTTTTTTTATAGAAATACCAAATTACTTTTTGCAGAAGTCATGAGAATAATTTTTTTGTAAAATTGTTCAAAAGAACACTTACATTAGATTAAAAAAACAAAAATTTGATGTATGGGAGTCTAAACTACACTGTATATTTATAGTTTCCATCCAGTAGCTGCTTCTGCTAATCAATCCTTCATTAAATTACAACAGGGGCTACTGATGGAATTCAGCTGGTCAATGTAGTACCGGCAGTGAGGATAGTCAGGGCCCCAAACAATTCTTGTTACTTTTTACTGTATTTATTTTATTTGCATTTTAACTTTTCAAACTAATTAACTGGCAAGAGTATGCATTTTGCGGAGAAAAAATTTTAAATGTTCTCTGACCATTCTTGGAAAGGCGTTTGAGTCTTAAACACCAGTCCTGGAGGGTCGTGATCCAGCACATTTTGGTGACTTCCCTGCTCAGGAACACCTGGTTCACCTCACCAGTTAATTGTCAGGTTTAGTGAATGTGTTTGAGGAGGAGAACCATCAAACCACCACACTCCGGCCCTCCAGGACCAGAGTTTGACACCCCCGTGGCATCGTCCACACCGACGTTTGAATCTTGGATAAATTAATGCGCTCTCAACACTAAAGGTGTTTTTGTTGCATTTTGTATCTTTTGTATTTTGTTGCATTTTGTTCTGTGTAATTACCTGTGGGGGCAGTAATTATTCTCTCCAGATGTTGGACCTCTTGATTTGTAGTTCTACATTGAAAACATTGTAGTTCTGATGCCAAGAAAACGTTTTTTTGACGACACGAACGTGCAGCCGACCAAGCACCGGTGCTGAATGTCTGTGTGGGCGCTCCGATTTGCTCCAATGAGCAGAAAAAGTCGGCGCTCAGTCCGCGTTCACCTGGCGCCACGAACGCCCGAAAAACGCCTGATTCAGACGTCCATGTGGACGAGGCCTAGAAGATGATCATTGATGCTCCGATTTACATTACATATCGAACATGATCATATTTTTATTTCCTTGGAAAATAATGTTATGAAGGGGATAATGTCTAAACAGTAATGATGAGAAGATTTGAAGATGTTTTGCTTTTGCAGGTTCTCGGGAGTATGTTCTATGCGTATTATGTGTTTGTGCGGCTGTGCATCCCTCAGTTCCGCAACCTGCAGCTGTTTGACCTCAGGGTCATGGTGCTCTGCGTGTTCAACTCCATTCTGCCAGGTACATTTTCATTACTTTTTTTAATACTTTTGACATCTTAATAGATTTTGTAGTTGTGTTTGGAACCATTGACAGTAAAGAGTTAACAGTGTTCTTTAATTCTTGTGTTTGTGTGGGGTGTGGGGTTTTGTGCAGGAGTGCTGGTTCTCTTCCTGGGTTTCTTTGCCTTCCTGCACTGCTGGCTCAATGCCTTTGCTGAAATGCTGCGCTTTGGAGACAGAATGTTTTATAAGGTCAGAAACAACTTCCTTTTAGAAACTGTGATCAGTCACAAGGAATAGAGATTTAGATTTGAGTATTTTCATTCATTAGGGCAGCTGTTGGGAGCAGGCATTGGTCAGTAAAAGTAGGTGTTGTGTTACAGGACTGGTGGAATTCCACATCATTTGCCAACTATTACCGCACGTGGAACGTTGTGGTCCACGACTGGCTGTATTACTACGTCTATCGAGATTTTCTGTGGGTAAGTTTTTGAAGGAAAACTGTGAAGCTTTATTGTAGCTGTCCTTAGATTTACATCAGTGAATGATGTACCGAATAGTTATGTATAACTGTCCTATCCTGACCGGGACTGCAGCAAAGATGAAATAAAATGAATCAATTTTACATATTGAAAAACATGAGCATTCAAACGGGAACAAATCACAGTCATTTTGGGGGGGCGGGGGATTGGTACCCTTACAAAGTCTTGGTCGTTGTCCGGGGGATAAGGGAGGGCGGCTCCGTGCATGAAGAGTCTCGGCTGTTGTCCGGGAAACAATATGTGTGGGGGGGCAAAATTAATGATTATGAAGAGATAATGGTTCCAAAGCCCATGGCTGAGACTCTGATTCACAGCTCTAATTAAAGATGGTCATGGGTTTGAATCCCAGGACTGCCCGTGGTAGGGTACTGAACCCTGAGCAAGGTATTGTCACCACACACTGTTCCCTGGGTGCCCCTCGTTGGTGGCAGTTCATTGCTGAATGGGTTAAATACAGAGAAAGAATTTCACATAGTTCACACTGCTGTGGTGTCTTCACACATGACTATAAGGGGCCACAAAAAATCTATATAAGTCTTAACACAAGATGCAGCCAAGATAAGTTTCCCCTGCTCTCAGTTATATTTATTACAGAGCACCTATAGCATAAAGACTGACACAGCTGGGTTTAACCCTTGGAGCAGCTTAAAACGTTTCACATCTCTGCATACATAATCACTGTTTGGATAAAAGATGTGGTTTCCTTTACTGTCCTTCACTTCTCATCACTGATGTGTTCAATTAAAACAATTTAATAGCACATATATGTTTGTGCTATAACATTGTATCCACAATGTAGTGAACAGAAAAAGAAAATAAATCAAAAGATCCTTTTATTTTAAATATTGCAGACCTACTCCTCTAACAGTCACTGTTTGTTTTTCGTCTAATAAGCCATACAAATCTGAACGCCTCCTTTTTTATTTAGCTGTGTGATATAATATTCTTTGCTGCTCTGTATACATTCCTTTATGTATCTCACTATTTCTAGTCTGCATTAACTGAAGATGCTGTATTTTACACAGATGTCAAAGAAGCGCTTCCGGGCAGCTGCCATGTTGATTGTATTTACCGTGTCTGCGGTGGTTCATGAGTACGTTCTGGCCATCTGCTTCGGCTTCTTCTACCCTGTCCTCTTCTGCCTCTTCATGTGCTTCGGAAGTAAGTATATATTTGAAGGGGATTGTCTCTGAATTCATAAATAATTTGATGTTCATTATAGAGGAACATACTGACTGATTTCTTTACAGTGGTGTTAGGAAAGTGAGGGTTGAGATGTCATAAACATAGCCAGTACTATTACTGTTTATATTTAAAATGACCAGTAGACCTACTTATGAAGGTTTGGTTGATATTAGCAAAATAATCATAAAATCAGGAAAACCTTCTCTGTTTGCCTCATAATGCATGGTAAGACCAAAACTTAATTTCAGAATGATTGTCTCAGTCATCAGCCAGCATTTCTGTAGCCTTCTATTGTAATATATTTTGTGAGTTAGCTGAAGTATATTGTAATATTGTTCTGTGAGGCATTTAATGCTTTAGGTTTCTGGTTTCTCTCATCACTGCTGAGAACAATTCAGGCTTTCTCCAGAATCTTTCACAAATTAGAAACTAATTCAGTATTTCACAAATTACAAGCTAATAATTAGAAAAAAAGATTAACTAACTCCAAATCTATACAGCTTGGATTGATGCAGGACACCTTGTAAAGTTGAGTTTTGAGTTTTGAGTGCTGTATACTTTACAGCACTCAAAACTCAACTTTAGCTGAACAGCTGCAGATCCATAAGTAGCGTCATCAGGCTGCTAGCCCTGCTCCTTATTTTACCATTCTATATATAAACAGTGGGTTTCCATGGAAACATGCCGCACATTTCAAGCACCAATCAGAATGTGATACAGTGCCATGAAAAGGTATTAGGCCCTCTTGATTTCTTCTATTTTTTGCATATTTGTCACATTTGTTTCAGCTTTTCAGACAAACAGATGTTATGCAGTCTGTGTGGAAAAAGTAACCCCCTCCCAAAAAAAAAACAACTTAATAATAATTGATCATTGTTAATAATTGATAAAGTAGGCTAGAGACACCCATGCATTGTTACTGCAAGATCTGTTTAGTATCATGATCATTATTACATGATTTACATTTCTACATAGTTTCTGTACTGTCACACTGTGAGATTTTGGTTTTCACTTTTTTTGATACTGTTTTCTGCTGCTTGTACCCATATACTATAAAGGCAAACCCTTATAGTATTAAATGTCCCAAATGCCTCCTTTGTCAGTAAACAGTGGGTTACAGTGTAACTTCATTCAGGGCAAGCATCAGTGAAGTCTCTATAAGCTTCTTTTATGAATTAGCGCAACATTTGCCATAAATTGCACTGCGTTAGAAAATTGAACAGTTATTTGGTTATTAATTGTAATATGTCCATGTTTGTCACGGCAGTGGTCCTCAAGAGTTTTGCTTTCCTTGCAAGACTGCTAGACCCAGCCAACAAGGTGGTTGGAAATACATTTTGTACTGACAAAACCAACCTTCTCCCCACACTAACAACCACAACAGCTTCTGTGGCCGACAATGGCCTCTAGCAGCACCATCACAGCCCACTAGGGGGCAGCCCACACATTCAAACCCACCAGACTATTTTAATTTCACACTGCTCTTATGTCAAAGCAAGTGGTTGTAAATTTGCATCTAAATATTTTAATTATGAAATGACGACTAGACATAAGCAACGGAGGCATGAGTGATTTTGTGCAAAATGTCTTTTGTGCCTTCTCCCTTGAGTGCAAGTTCAAATGGAATTGAAACATTCAGCATGAAAAGTGTCAAGTGGCATGAGTAGCCAGTTTGTGACCCAGTATGGTGGCATCATAAAAATACCATTGCAAGTCTTGGAAAAGGATCCTTATACATGGCTACAGCTTACCGTATTAAGGTGTGGTAATGGGATCCCAATGCAATATTCACAATTTAGTTAGATGTCGGAACAAGATAAGGAAACTAGAATTAAGTTATGAAATACAAAATTGTGGCTGTACAATAGGATCCCGTTATCATATCTTAGTGTTATTTTTATTAAGAAGAGACGTCACCAACTGGGCTTGGTCCAGGCATTAGGTCTGAACTTGCCCTTTTTCTGAACTCCATGGTGCTGCTTCGCTTAAAGTTTCATGCTGTGTTTAACATGCCCCTGTCTTTTTTCTTTCCCTTATTCATCTTTATCATCTTCACCATGGCCTCAGTGATGTTTAACTTCATCCTGCATGACCAGAGGAAGGGCCCTGTGTGGAACATAGTCATGTGGACGGCTTTGTTCCTGGGCCAGGGGGTTCTGATCTGCCTTTATTCTCAGGAGTGGTATGCTCAGAGATACTGTCCCCTGCAAGAGGTAAGCACTACAGCCTCAGTGCCACTTTTTCTTTCTGTATAGATTATGGCATAATGCAGGAAATGCACACAGGCTGAACATTCAGGCTGTCTCATTTGAAGGAAAACAGAACGAATGAATGCTGTGGGAAGATTTTTGGGAATTAAACATCTTTGAAATGTGCAGTACAGATAGTTATCATTCAAAATGATAACTTAAAGCAGCATTATAACTACTGAAGCATGCTTGCATCATTATGCGTTTTATCAATATCACTCTGTCAGATTAGAAAGCAATTCAATAGAGGTTCCCAATCCCCAACCCTGGCAGCCACACTTTCTGCACAATTTTGTGTTTTCCTTACTACACGCATCTCAGCCTCCTAAACTGAGTAGTTAATGATTTGAGTCGTGTGTGAGATTACAAAGGCGTGAATATTGTTCGGCCAACAGGACCAGATTAGAAACCCTTTCGGTACATTCTTTGTGCAAAAGTAAATAAATAAATATTGGGACAGCCATCAATGATTCATAGAATAGATTGCATCTGACAAGGGGTGGGATATTGTAGGCAGCAAGTGAACAGTCAGGTCTTGATGATGATGTGTTGGAAGCAGGAAAACTGGGCACGCATAGGAATGGGCACACAGAGGTCCATAGAAGGACAACCGATGAATCCATAACAGAGCAATGGGTCAGAGGGCTGTCTAATGAGTGTGGAGATTAAATGTTAACCCACCTGATCCGACCGCACAGAACAGCTATTGTACCAGCTTGCTTTAAAAGTTACTTCTGGCTGTGATGGAAATATATCAGAACACACATTGCATCATAGCTTGCTGCATATGGGGCAGCATAGCTACTGACTCCTGTACACAGCTAAACGTCAATGTGCACTGTCATCATTGCGGTACCCTTGAGCAAGACACTGGCCCCAGACACACTGTTCCTTGGTTAGTAGCAGCCCCTTGCTTCACTCAGTGAACGGGTTAAATGCAGAGAAAGAATTTCACACTGTTCACACTGTGAGCTGTGCTGTGCTGTGCTGTGGTGTGTTTACACGTTGACTATATGGTGCCACTTTACTTTTCTTAATGCTCTGGGCAATGTTCTGCTGGGAAACCTTGGCATTCACACATACGATATTTATGTGTATAAAGCACCCTGCCACACTGCAAAAATTGTTAAGAATTTTTTGAGGTTTGCAGAACATAAAGAATTGAAGGAGTTCCCAGAATTCAGTGCAATCAAACATCTAGGCTACGCAGGACAAACTAGTCCAATCCAAGTAGGCCTCACCTCGCAACTCTCAAGATCGAGAGGATCTGCTGCAAACATCTTTGTGCCAGATATCATAGCACACCTTCAGAGGTCTTGTGGAGTCTATGCCTGGATGGTTCAGAGCACTTTTGGTTGCACAAGGGGGAATATTAGGCAGGTGGTTTTAATGTCATGGCTGACTAGCCACTTTCTTATTGTCCCCTACCTTTTGCTTACACTTTCTGGACATTTCCTAAGCTCCATATAGTCACCATATAGGTACACTTCGTAATTATAGACAGTAGCTCTGCATTGTTTATTAGCAACTTTATCCAATTCATTAATAGTCAGGACTCTAACAGGACTACTGGTGGGCAGGTATTATTTGCCTAGTGGCTCATTCTTAGCAAAGCAGTGACACAGATATGGTAGATACTGATGTATTGTGATATTGATATTTTGAACACAGCCCTAGCTACAACACAAGAAAGTCCCTTTTATAGGCGTGAGGTTCCGGATCGTAATAATTGATATCAGCCAACATTATTGGAAGGCTAGTATTGTTCTAGTATCTGCTCATCCCTGATGGGTCCATGTACTCTTGAAATGCAAAAAAGTCCAGCCATACTATTGGATTAAAGTAAAATCCTAAAACACATACAGCTCTGAAAAAATAAGAGACCACTGCAAAAATGGTGCAAGTATTGAACTGAACAGCTTTGCCTTCGTTTTTAAGAACTGTGGACAATATTTCTGCTAATTTGTAAATAATATATTGTTCTTTAAAGCATCATTTTTTAAAGGAAACACATCAAATTACCTTTGATTTACTTCTGGTAGTGTTTTGCCATCCAACTGTTCACATTGCAAGAGGAGAGTGTTGAATACAGCAGTGGATTTTTATACTTTTCCTCATTAAATAAGATCAATCAGTATCTCATAAAGCAGAATGAGGTGCTTGTGTAGGAATTTAACAGACACTGGAATGGAATGGTTGTCATACTCATCGAGATGCTGATTTAAAAATAATTTGCAGTGGGCTCTTATTTTTTTCCGGAGCTGTATAAATTCTTTAAATGTGTGTACAACTAATTGTGTATTGAAACTGTGTTGGGTTAATGACCACCGTACATGAGTTTGTGTTTACTGTTCTTAACATATAAATTTTTTTTTTTTTTCAGCCCTCCTTTCTAGAGCTGCTGAAGCCGCGTTCATGGACCTGTTATATACAAACCAATCATGCTGCACATTCCGTCTAACCCACACTGCATCACAGACTTTTTCCCTAATGTTTACTCTTTTAATATTTTTCTTGCACTATGATCAAGTGACATTTTTGAAACCTTGATATATGAAGATATTTTTATGAAAAGGTCTTAGAGATGGAGTGGTATTTAAAATGTATTTAAAGTTGCTCACAACTGTGTGAGCAACTCACAATCACGATTTGATTAAGTCAGGTTATCATACAGGTGTGTATCACAGAGTAGTGTGTTTCTGTGACTACTGCAGCGAATGCTGTTTGTTCTCAGTCGTTCATTTCACCCTCAGAGGACAGTGTGGAAACTTATTTGTGCCAAAGTTGTTTTAGCACTTTAGGTCACAGCTGGCACTTGCTTCTGGGGCCCCTGGGGCCTCTGGGACCTCCTGCCTACACTGCTGACGAATGGATTTATTAATAGACCAGTTAATGCAGGCCCTAGAGCCCTGTGCATATGTTGAGAGAATTGTATTCATGAAGCTATTTGTCTGAGCAGTAGGCCTTTATCTGAGCAGAAGATCAATATTAGAATATATACAATATTATAAGATAAGACCAATCTTTACTGTCATTGTCACTTTTCAGTGCCACACTAAGACAGTATGAAGTCCAGGATTACTGGCAGCCTAATTATTGTTTGACTAATCAGTGTTTGTTCAAATTCGATAACTAGCAAACCTTATTTAATTTAACAAAAGTACTGAGGACATCAAGAAAAAAAATAGAACTAAACCTGTTTATCATAAAATACACTAACTAGACATAGCATTACAGCCATTAGCATTGTGGGTGCCGGGAGCATTTTTAACGTGGGGAGTGGGGGGCTCTACCTCTCGACTGTGGAGGGACAAAACAAATGATTATGAAAATAACAGGTCAACAGGTCAAAATCATCATGAATTGGGTGGGTTTTGTTTTGTCTTGCTGATTTCAAATCTGTATTTCGTTTTTCCTGAACGTACAGTTTTTTGTGATGAAGCTGGTTATATATTGCATGATATTTGGTATTATTAGCATATAATAATGATATGCTAAGCGTTTTTGAAGAAACAGTGGTAGCTGACTGACACTGATCATTATATCTATGCCACAGTGTGCGCCTGTCTGACTTCGCACTGAAAATTACTTGAGTGGTGCATGGGGTTTAATAAAAACAGCATGCGAGTCTATTGCAAATCTAATATTACTCATAATTCAGAAAGTTGAAGTGACTGAAAAAAAACTGATCTGAAATCAGCATGAAAAATTGGTTTAGAAAAGTGTGTTGTGGTTTCTGATGATTACAAAAATCATTTTTGTTGACCTGTGTTATTTTATCATGGGTTTTTCTGCTCTCTGAGAGCAGAAGCTCCAGAAGTTGGAGACCAAATTTGCAATCGATTGGTCACGACTGAACTCCCGGCGCATGCGCGTCAAGGCTCATGGGAGAGTACTGCGTTGAGAAATGGAGCTTAACTCTGCTTAAGAGTTTTTGTTTATTTAAATAAATGCCTTAAATTGTGAGGTCCATGTCAACTCGGGACTTGTTATTCGGTTTTATTAGAAACCGAACATATGCAAAAAGGAAACTTTAAAAGGCACCTACAGACGAAACCACGACAACTTTGTCTGACCGGTTGAAAGTTCAGCTCGTTTGGTAAAGAAGGTAAATAAGGCGAAGTGTTTACTCTGATTTCCTTTAGGATTTCTTTACTTCAGCGGGGTTTTCAGACGTTCAGAGCGCCAATTTTCACAATTTTAGGGTGTTAAGGGCATGTTCTGCTCAGATTATTACCTTTTTCTCATTCTTCTCCAGGAACATTTTCAGAAAACTCTTGCCCTGTGATGAGAGATGAGCTATCCCTTCTCAGTCCCAAACGTGATAAATTTACATTGTTACAAACTGAAAAGTATAAAAGAAGAAAGTAAGAGCAGTATTACTGATATAATTAAACTATGCAACACAACAGTGTACAAAAATATAATTATACAAAAACGTATAGAAGTTTGTGTGTATGTAAGTATATGTGTATATATATATAATTAGCAGCCAGTGACACAGCACCCAGGGTAGTGTGTGGGGACGGTACCTCTTCAGTGGTGCCACTGGCAATCCTGGGATTTAAACCTGCAACCTTCTGATTGCAGGGGCAACTCCCTAACCATTAAGACACCATCTATCCCATAAACTACATGTTCCACTGAGTTTTTTAACTCTGTTTACTGAGTCCAATGTAAATGCTTACAATTACACCATGGGGCCAACATCTCGCCAATGTAAATTTAGACAATCAGTAATTGCCAATCCCAATACACTTCGAAATTTACACAAAAATACACAAGGAAGGTCCATAAAGACATGGTTGGATGAGGTTAGTGTAAAAGAACTTAACTGGCCCACACCAAGCCCTGACCTCAACCCCATCCAACACCTTTGGGATGAACTGGAATGGAGATTGCGAGCCAGAACTTCTCGTCCAACATCAGTGCCTGACCTCATAAGTGTTCAACAGAATGAATGGGCACAAATTCCTGACAGAAACTCCAAAATCTTGTGGAAAGTGTTCAGAGAAGAGTGGAAGCTGTTATATCAAAACATGTTATTTTGTTTATATTAAGTGTTTACCTTTATTAATGGAGAATTTTTAATCAGATGCTTAGACTGCCAATACCTATACTCATACCCTTTTGTGGAACCCCCTTTTTCAAAGGAGACTGTAGCGAAGTGTAATTGTTAGTTTGTCATAACTTTATCTTTACTTTTATAGGTCCAGGGACCTTTGGGAGGAAATGAGTGGCTTATGGTTTTAAAGGTGACAGAGTGGACTTTTGGCTTTGGCTTTCTTCTCAATCACACCTTGTTAGCCTGTAATGGAGCAGATGGCAGATACTGTCAGTAGTGATAAAGGAGCATCACTTGAGGATGAGCTACTGGAGCATGCAAAAACCCCACCTGAAAGAACAGCTTCAGATGGGGTACCTGCAATACCTAATACTTCAGTCATGATAACAGAGAAGATTGAAGGTGTTCAAACTGATTCTGCAGTGGAAGAAAGAGACCATCATGTACCCACATGGGCTGAAAACCTTAAAAGCTCTCAGCTGGAGGATCTGGATTCCTTTAACCTAATAGAACCCCCTCCACTGGACTGGAGATCAGACTCTTCTAGTGAATGCTCGCTTCGAGATATTGATGAACCTGGATCCTTTCATACAGACTCAATGGAAGCACCTACAGAAGAACTTCGGGACTGTGGGGGTCAAATCATGAACTTTACTCCAGAAACTCCATCAGAAATTGAAGATTTTACAAATCAGGAGGTGGAAATGAATCAGCCAAACACTGGTGAAATATTGCAGAAGAGTATACAGGATAAAAGGGAGGAGAAACCAGAAGAGCATCAGAGTAGGAAACAGGACATGGACCATTCACACATTCAGACTTTGCTCACCCAACTTCAGCTCTTTCACCCAACATCTTCTAAAGACGCCACTAAAGAATTAGAAACAGAGAAGTCTACATCTACTCCTGAATCTTTAACTGACCGACACTCATCTGCATGTCTTGTGCCAGAAGTTAGTCCTTATCAGACTTGTCCTGAGGGAAGTATAGCCTCTGGCCTTCTTTTCACAGAAAGTCATCAGAGAGATCTTCTAGCATTGTTGGAGGAACCAGAGTCTAAAGAACCTGACCTATCTTACACAGCCCAGACCTCTGACAGCCATATTGGACACTTGTCTCAACTAATAGACCACCAGACAAGATACACTGCACAGAGTGGTGAGGCTGATGAAATGGTCTGTGTTTCGTATAACCAAGATATCTGGCACAACCCTTTGGAGGATGAGTTTATGGTCTCCGGCTACTCAGAGGATGAGGTTTCAGAACGGTGGCTGCAGGTAAAAAGTCTGTCCTCAGATGACATGCCCTCCCACAGTGCTGACGTGGTAGGTGATTGCTCTTGCTTGTGCAAGTACAATAAGCCCCTGTAATGAAAGTAATTTTGTGAACTTTTTCATTTTTAAATTATTATTTGTCATTTAACAGGATGCCGAAGCTGAGACTCAGCCCTCTTATAAAGATGGTATGAAAATTAATAAATATTTTCACTGAAGCTATTACAGGTCTAGGTCCTTATTGTTGTAGACCTATTCAAGCAGAACATGTTTTACATGGGACAAAGCAATAAACCTTCTCTTTTTGTTCATGACAGTCCCTGGTCCTTGTGATCCTGAGGATCTTCTGGATGGAGTCATATTTGGAGCCAAATACCTTGGTTCCACGCAGCTGCAGTCAGATCGGAATCCCTCTACTAATGCTCGCATGACTCAGGCACAAGAAGCTGTGGACCGCATTAAGGTAAAAAAAAAAAAGTCTGCTATAATATACATGATACAAATTTCCTTTTTCAGTGTTTTCCAATATGTTTATTTCTCGTTGTGCCTCATGTTTGAAAGTAGAAGGGAAATAGTTCAACCAGCTCTTTGTCACTTGTTATGAGGTTAAAACTTACATGAATACTCCCACCTCCACTTTAAAGCATTTTGATTCTGTCTGTAGGATACTCCAGCATTGTCTTGTAACCACTGCAAATGAGACATCTGTTTTTGAATGAATAAAGTCAATAATAATATAATTCTCTATGTCCAAAACCAGGCACCTGAAGGAGAGTCCCAACCAATGAGTGATGTGGACCTCTTCATTTCCACTCAGAGAGTTAAAGTGTTGAGTGCAGACACACAGGTTTGTGACAGTTGTTACATCTTAATGGTTTCAGTGGTCTTTTCGGCCTCCCCTGCTGGAGAAATATTAGACTGCAATATGTGATTCAAGATTGAAATTCAAGATTCTTTGTTACATGCATAGTTATAAAAGTACAACATGCAGTGAAATGGTCCCGATTGTACCCTTGATAATGAAAAGAAATTTACGCGTGGACAGTGAGGCCCAAAGCCATATGTTTGCACTTTACATATTAAAACCGCAAATTGTATGTTTTTTTAAAAAATCTGTTTCATTTTTTGGTTTTAGGTTTCAGTTTTGGTCATGAATTTTTAATTCAGTCCATCACTATTCACTACCAGTGTGTTTACTAGGATCTTTATTTTACCTTTAGGAGGCTATGATGGACCACCCTCTACAGATGATCTCCTATATAGCTGACATTGGGAGCATTTTGGTCTTAATGGCACGCAGGAAGCCAGCTGTTCGTAAATCTACAGATGCAGCTGCTGGCACTTCGGCACAACCCAAGAAATGCTGGATGATCTGCCATGTGTTCTCATCTGAGGATGTGAGTTTTACAATTCCCTTTTAGAGCAACAGTCCTGTATATTGAAACTATTCGTTTTATTCTAAAACAGCACACCTTGTAAAACCCAATCCCACACTCTGATACATTTATACTCTTATCTGCTGCAGGCACAGGTTATAGCTCAGGCAATTGGGCAGGCTTTTGGAGTTGCTTATCAGCAGTTCTTGCAAGTAAATGGAATTAAAGCGGGTGAGCTACGTCCAGGGGAGTACAGTGACTACCTCTGCACGCAGGATCAGTATAATGGAGACCTTGTCCACTTCTCACGATCTGAAAACATCAGAGAGGTGAGACAAATTGACTTTATATGAAGAAAATTTTAATGAATTTATAGAATTTAATTTTATTAAACAGTTTGACCATAATTATACATAATTATATATGTCTTCCCTTTTTGCTTGCTTTGCTGTAAAGGTTTGCATAACAAAACAGGTAGGAGAGATCCTGGGTGTGGCAGTGGTAGAATCTGGCTGGGGTTCCATTTTGCCCACAGTTGTAGTGGCCAACTTGCTGCACGGTGGTCCAGCGGAGCGCTCAGGAGAGCTGAGCATTGGAGACCGCATCATGTCCGTGAATGGCACCAGCCTGGTGGGCCTGCCCATCAATACCTGCCACAGTATTATCCGAGTGAGATTGCTTTCTAAACAAAGCCGTTTTCTTTTCGTCCTTCTTTTTTGACTAAAATCAATAGTATTGTTATTACTTTATCTGAGGCTAAACAGGAATGATGAGAGGATTGTTGTGGAACTGAAGAATTCAATTATATATTGAATATTAAAATACATTTTAAATTGAAAAACATTAATGTAGTTAATCCCGTTACTTGCTAAGGCCTACACTTCTATTCTTTACTCTCAGTCTCCATTTGTAGTAGTTGCTATGTAAAATGTCTTAGAAGCTGAATAGAAAGCCTAATGGATGTGTTTCTGAGTTTGTAATTCTTAGTCTCTTTAACAGGACTTGAAAAACCAGTCCCAGGTGAAGCTCAGCATAGTCCACTGCCCACCTGTTACCATGGCTATCATTAAGCGCCCAGACCCCAAATACCAGTTGGGCTTCAGCGTGGAGGATGGCATTGTATGTGGCACTGTTATCAAAGCTTAATACCCTATTACAAACCTCAGTACAGTCTGATGTGTTTTAATACTGAATTGTTTGTAGATTTGCAGTTTAATGCGTGGTGGCATTGCAGAGAGAGGAGGCATTCGGGTTGGTCATCGCATTATTGAGATTAATGGACAGAGTGTAGTAGCCACGCCTCATGACAAAATCATTCAGATCCTCAGTAATGCTGTTGGAGAGGTAAAAGTCCAAAATGACTATCATATGAAGCTATAAAACATTCACATTCCCAGATTTGAATTTTCTGTGGCCATATGTTATTTGCAAATAATGAATGTATATTTGAAAATATACAGAGAAATGCATATTTATATCCTGATGCCTGTACTCAAGATCTCAAAATAACAATCTGTTCTTTTGCCTCAAATATAGATTCATCTGAAGACCATGCCAACTTCTACATATCGTCTTTTAACCGGACAAGAGCAGCCCTTGTTCCTTTGAAGGACATGACTCACTCGAGACTTCATTGCTGGATGACGTTTTTCATTCTGAATCCACTAAGACACAGTGTTGCACTAAATCTAGAGTATTAGCCGTTACTCTGCACTTCATCTGTCTGTATACAAGTCAGTGCTGAAATCGTGGAGCTCTGCTTTGCATTGTGAAACATTCTTATATCAGGACTTATATCAAGTTGAACTGAATTTAAGTTGTACTGTACACCTAAATGCATTTCACACTGTGTTCCACTGTGCCTTGGAAAGCTATGTATGGAAATTTGTCTATGCGCGTGTTCCTTTGGCACAAAGCTACTGTTGACCATGCACACAAGTCCACTTGACCAAAACCATTCACCTATTTGAGTAATATCAGCTGTAAGTGACCTAGTCATTGTGGAAAGAGTTGAGGCATTGCATGCTGTGTTCAGAACCTGTGCCTCAGTGCCTGTATCCACTGATTGGCCTTGGTTATCTGAAGGTGTCAGCTTTTAGCAATAGGAATATTTTAATAGCTGCTGTATTGGATGTTTATTAAAAACATATATTTTAAACACAGTGTGTGCACTTTATAAAGTGAGGGGAAATAAGCATGTCTTTTAATGGACCTGTTTTATCCATTTGCAGTTTATTCTTGCACACCAAGGGATGGTTTCCCAGGCAAGAATGAAGCCCAGTGGACTATGGTTTCTATTCAATATAGGCCCGGTTTCCCAGACAGGGATTAAGAATAGTGCTGGACTATATTTCTCTTTCGATGGAAAAAATCTCCATTCATGATGCTGTTTAGTGCAGGACTAGGCTTATTCCATATCTGGGAAACCGCTCCCCTACCCTTCTGTGCAGTCCACAACTAGGCTTAATACCTATCTAGGACACCAACATTTGAAAAGAATTGCAGGGCAATCTGAAAACAGCAGAAACCACAGTTCTACAGAGAACGAAATATTGCAGTTACCTCTGCAAGCACTTAGATATATATGTAAAACTTCAATCAAAACTCTTGGAGCAATATATTCTGGTAACTTTTTTTTTAATTATTTATTCATCCGTTCACAGGACCACAAATTGTTTTCCCAAAAATCCGACAGAGGATGCACGTTATGTGGAAGCTAAAAAAAAAGAATTCCTCACTTACTGTTTGGTTTGAATCACATTACGTCTACATCATGCTACAAGGCCAAACTGTGGCAAATCTCAGTAAAACTAACCATCAAGAAACTATAAGAACAGATATTGGCACTTTCAGCTCCTTTAAGGGCTAGTTCCTGGGAAAATAACTGAAATGTGAAAGCAAATACAGTGTTTGCAGTGTGTTCTGTCTCAGACTGCAACCATGAACAGCAATACACACAATGAGATCCCTGAAACTGTCACTCTGTCACAGCTTTTGACACAAACGTGGATCCAAGCTCAGCAATAATTCTTGGGCAGATAACTTGGATGTTAACTTGGAAGGATGTGCCACCTTCATTACAGAGATATAAAGCTAAAAGCCTCCCTGCTGCATGCCGTTTATGATATGCAAGTAAGAAAGATGGACATAAATGCTGTACATACATTATATGTATAATTTTGCTTCTGTTTGTGGTTAAAATTATGTCGCAACACTTTGAAGTAGAAAAACATCCACTCCGCTGTCAATATTATCAATCTAAATGAATGCACTGCCAAAGGAATGAATTTTTGTTGAAAGCTGAACGTGAGATTTTCATGTGCCCTAGTGAAAACGGTATTGCCAAACTGGTGGCAAGGACTGTAAAGCATGGCGTAAATTAAATCACTTTGCATAACATTGCAGTTCAAAGGAACAGTAAACTGAAAATAATGATGCTGAGATATCAGCCCTTACTGATTCAGGGAACGCCATGAACATGATCAGTGAATCAATTCTTAGCGTATTAACCCTGGGACGTATTCCAAACATCATCAAAATATTCCCACAGTGCTGCTCCATCTCTCACTACTGAGCCAAGAAATGACTGAAAGCAAATTCTGTTTGATGGTGGTTCTCAGTGGAAAGACTGAATGAGAAAATTCTGTGAACTCTTTAGAACTTTAGGCTACATAATACAGAACCCTATGAAACCCAGGTGATTACTGTTAAAACTGTCTGGCATGCCAGTTACCATAGATGAGAAAACGTTACCCAGTAGCTAAAATTGTGAGATTCACTTCTGGTGGAGCCAGACATTGTGAACTGCCTGCACCAGCCCGGAACTGCACCAAGGCCCTTCCTACTGTGGTCTTCATGATGCAGTTCTCTAACAAATCTCTGAGGACTTCACAGAGTAGATGTATTAATACTGAGATTTAACTACACATAGCTGTACTCTATGTACTAATTAGGTGACTTATGAAGGCAATTGGTTGTGCTGGCCTTCATTTAGTGGTATCAGAGTACGGGGGATTGAATACAATTGCACGAAACACTTTTTAGATTTTTATTTTCAACACCTTGTATAATTTTCCTTCCACTTCACAACTAGGCGCTACGTTGTGTTGGTCCATCACATAAAATCCCAATTAAATACACTTACATTTGTGGCTTTAACATGACAAAATGTGGAATATATATATTGTATATATATACTGTATATACTGTATATAATCCCTACATCTAGATAGAATCATTGATGCTCACTTTTTCTTTCTGTATCCAATACACACAGGAACAACACTAGAAAATATTTGACATGCTATATGACTTCATATCATTTGCACCTTTAAAATTTCTAAATGAAACACTGTAACTGTTTTAGCTACAAATAAAAACATTCTAGTTATTTCAGGAATACTCACTCTGTTAGGCACTGTATTCTTCCTCTTGCCAAAGCTTAATATGCCCACCATTTATGTTGCTGTTCGTTTTGTTCTGCTTCATGCCTGTATGATTTCCTTCTGTTCCCTCACTGGCTCTTCCCATTCTTAGTGTCTGTCATACATGCCACAGAATTATGTGTTCCGCCATGTCTTGGAGAGATAAGTCTGAAAATATATCTGTGTGTTCCGTTTGTATTCCACTAAACCCATCTAAACCCATTCACATATTTGATCAATTCAGCTGCCAGTGTCCTGGTCATCAAAAGGCCATGCTGTGTTACCTGAAGTAACATGTTGGGTAGACTGTACTTACTTTTGGACCTACTCCTGATTAAACATATATAGGAACAACATGTTTCATTCTGAGTGCTTTTTTAACAGTCGCTGATTTATTTAACATGACAGTTACATTTGAATCGTGACACTGTTTAGTGTCTGGCGTTTGTACCGAAACACAACATTCAGCATCCAACGTGTGAATACACGTGTAACCATGTTTGATGACTTTTTTTATACTAAACATAATGTAAAATTATGGTATTGTGGAAATTATATGGTTTACTAAAATCACACTGAATAATGTAAGTGATATATGTACACTTATACTAAGCAACGGTCAAAATAGCGGTGGATTTGGCTAAATTATAAAAGGCAGAAGTGATGAAACAGAGAGCCATTCTTGGTGAGCCGAACGAAATAACCCGAATCACTTAAAAATCCCACCACTGCTGGGGAAACCTAAAAACCAGGTATAAATGTTTTTAGAGGCAAACATTTTGAACAAAATAAAACATTTCTGAAACTACTGAGAACTGACACCTTATAGACACAATTGCTGGGACGTCTGACCATTACACCAAAAATGACAGCTATAACAGCTTACACACTTCTTTAAAGGTTTCTTTTCATTTCTGTGGATATTTGTGCCCATTCGTTCTGTAGGACATATATGATGTCAGGCATAGCATCAGAGTTCATCCCACAGGTGTTGGATGGGATTGAGGTCATGGGTCTTTCAAGTCAAGTTCTTCCACACCGAACTCAGAAAAACAGGTTTGTCCCAATATTTTTGTCCATATAGTGTACAGTCTGTGTAGCTGGTGTAAACTTTAGCCTTATTGGACAGCACGGTATGATACTGGTGTCTCTGATTGGCTGAAAGGCTACGCCTCTGCTATGTTTGTAGTGTAAGCCCCGCCTCTTTCTGAAGTGTATACACAAGCAGCACCATCAATGGACCTCAGTGCTGGAAACAGGCTCTGTCGTCCATAAGACTCCTGTTTTGACAACACTAGCCGGACAACAAAGGTAAATTAATTCATTTCTTATTGAAAAGCAAGCGACATGCCTGTAGTTTTTGTAGTGCAGGAGTACAGTGTGGCATAGAAATTTGGTTTTACCCGGAACATAGCGAGCTAACCGGTTTAGCTTCCTTAGGGTGGCATGTAGATTAAAAAACTGCAAGTCACTATTATGCCATTTGAAAGAAAATTCTGGAAAAGTGCCCCACTGTTAATGTCTTACTAAACAGGGGCTTGACACGTTTTAGTATATATTTATATGTATGTATACAGCTCCGGGAAAAAAGAGATCACTGCAATAAGTATCTCTATGAATATATTACAAACATTCAATGTCTGTGTCTGTTAAATTCTTAAGCACACCTTATTCTGCTTTATGAGGTACTGATTAGGTGATCTTCTGTATCAAATCTTATTTAATGAGGAAACATAATCAACACCCTCCTCTTGCCATGTGACCAGTTGGATGGCAAAACCCTATTAGAAGTACCTCAAAGGTAATACATGCCGTTTTGTTTAAGAGTGAACAAGAGATTTGTTTTCTTTGTATTATTCAAGCTCTATGAATATTGCATAGTTTCTCTTATATTGATGTACTGTCATTTCCTTTAAAATTATGCTTTAAAGATCAATAATTTTCTTTGGAAAATATTGTAAACTAAGGCAAAGCTGTTCAGCTCAATACTAGCACCTATAAAAGATAAAACCTGAGAAACTGAAAATTTTTTTCTGTGGTCTCTTATTTTTGTCCAGAGCTGTATATTTTTCTAAGATATTTATAAAGAAGAAACCACAGATATACCTCAGGACCACCAGAGCAATATAGACAGTTTGGTCTGCTTTATCACTCTGCCTAGCATACTTAAACTTAAAAGAGGCAAATTGTAAATATACAAATACTATATATATATATATATATATATATTTGTTTGCATGCCAAGATGAGAGAGGAGATTTATTTGCTGTAATTCTGTAATCCAGTTAGCATAATGAGGATTGCAAGATCAGCCAGTGACGGGTAGACCTGAGCAGATCAACTCCTTCAACCTTTCTCCACTTTTCCATTGACTGCTCCTGCATGTCTGCAACATGTGGTTAATGGTGGAATGGAGTTTAATTTGGTTCTGTCGCTATTTTGGCCTGAAAGACTTACACCATCATCTCATGACATGAAAGTCATGACCCTCTAGATCCAGACGTTCCACAATGGCCATAGGAACCCAGCTGTACCTGCTGCTGTGGAAGAACTTCAACTACCGCAGGAGGAACAAGGTATCTTATCTTGCCATGGCGAAGTGCCACCCGTAACCAACAACTTATCTGGAAGTGTTTAACCTAATGGTGTAGTAAACCAAGCCTGTCTTTCACAGGTCCAGTTGATCTCTGAGTTGCTTTGGCCACTCTTTCTCTTCCTCATTCTTGTGTCTGTACGCAATTCGCATCCTCCTTACAAACAGAGACAGTGTAAGTGACCCTGCGTGTGAACCTCACACTCCTCACACTATGTATTCGGCTTACTGTCATGGTGCTCCACCCCCACCGATGTGGCAGCCAAATCAACTAAGCTGATTAGCTTTGACCACAGTGCTTCAGGGTGCCATGCTTGGTTTTTCCAGTGTTATTTTTTTGTCTTCATGGTTTTTGGTATGTTCCACAATATGCTTCCCATCTGATTAGTCTCACAAATATTTTAAGTCTCAAAATCCTTCAAGTAGCCGGTGGGAAGTACAAAATGAGTTTCTTTATAGTGTAATAGTAATAAGAAGAGGGGTAAAGTGGAATGACCATTTGTCATACATTAACACACCACAGCACACAGTGTGAACAGCACAAAATTGTTTCTTGGCATTTAACCCATTCACCAAGTGAAGCAGCAGGCAGCCAGGGACACAGTGCCCGTGGAGCAGCATGCACGAGTGGTGCCATTGGCAGTTCTGGGATTTGAACCCATAGGCTCCTGATCACAACTTTTTAACCACTAGACCACCAGCTGCCTCACTTATAAGTATAATAAGCTGAAGGTGTAGTGCTTTCAGTGTGGGAGGTATCATGTCATATTTAATCCACAGAAAAATGCCTGTGTTAACTAGAGAATATGTCTAATACGTCCTGAGCAAATTGGTAGGAGTATGGACTCAAACTGGTGACAGCTGAATTTTGAATTTATTACAGTTGATTTAGTTCTTTACCTAGAAAATAGGAATTCCATAAAGTACATTTATGTACACATTTACATAAAGTATGTCCCATATATGCCAGGGCCACACAACTTCTGGTGTTACATCTATAGTATTGTGTTTTAGATGCCGTTTGTCTGTTGTCCATAGTTCTACAACCTGTATGTCTGTAGTGCATTATGATTAGAGATGCACAGATGTTAACAGTCAGCATCAGAATCAGCAGATTTTTTCCTCTTTATTTTGGTCAATTTTATGACTGAAATATAAGCCAAGGGCACTCACACTTAATGCTGTATTTAAATGCTGTTGCTGCAACTATAAAAAAAAAATCATAGCTTTTAACATTCTGCTAAATAGCCAATAGCCTCAGTGTAGTGCTTTATTTGATTCATGTTATATAGGCAACTGATTTTTCATTATGAATTTAAAATGCCAATTTGGTCCATTAAAGAGAAAATAAATGTGTATATTGCTGAATTGGCTAATTGTAAGCAGTGAAATGTGCTAGTGTGTTTTATGTGTTCATTTAGCCCACACAGTGTGATCTTTTTGAGAAAAAAAAGCAGATAAAATCAGCCACAAAGTCACAATTGGTGAATCTCTTTGACTGCTACATTTTGTACAGAAAGACATTATATTATAGTGAGTTTGTAGCCTGTGAAAGAGCAAAGCAAATATGTGTCGTTAATTTCTAATATTGATGTTCTTGTTTCAGGCCACTTTCCCAATAAGGCTCTCCCTTCTGCAGGCACTTTAGCATGGTTGCAGGGTATTATCTGCAACTTCAACAACCCATGCTACCACTACGCTACTGCAGGGGAGACACCGGGGCAAGTATCGAACTTTGATAACTCCATGTGAGTAAGAACTTTTTATTCATTTTTCTAAATAATACACATACATGCAAGTGTGTCCTTTCAAACATCTGTCAGAAAATATGCAACATTAAACATTTACAGCTGCTTAATCACCATAGGATGGTAACTGACAAACCATCATTTCTTGTCTCTCATAGACTCTCTCGACTGTTTGTGGACGCTAGAAATGTTCTCACCAGTGCTAATATTTGGACAGCCCGGGACGACCTCGCACTTGCTGTTCAGAGACTAGAAGAGAACCAGGATGCCTGGCCAAGTGCGTCCCAAATTAGGTTTCCTTCAAGAGGCCAGAATGCATCAGTATCTATTCATTGTAAAAAGGGAGAGTGATAACTGTGTAACACATTTTAAGTGGAAGTGGCACAAGTTGTGCATATTATAAGCAGAATATGATTTGCATTTTTCACTGATACTGTTGCAAACATTGAGTCTTTGGATATTGTTTAAATCATCTAGTTTTAAAGGCTGACATGTGGAACTGGGCTTGTTGTAATAGGTCAAAACTAGACATGTTGGCAAAAATAGTGACTAATTTGCTACCACGATAATGTTGTCTGCACCTAATATACCCTAAGAGTGTGACCTTTCAAACTGCGTCCAAATAAATGTCATGTAAGAGTAATGCACTTAAAATGTAACTGTTTAATTAGGTTGATTGGGATTTGGAGTAGGAAAACATCTGTGGTCAGAAAATAGAAGTTTGACAGATGATGAGATTTTCTAAAATGTGGTGAAATTTAAACCACTCAATCTGGCCTTAAAATTGTTGCAGATTTTTTTAGAATTGCACCTGAAGTTTGTTCACCTCAGTCTAATTGTTTCTCAAATTTGTATCCTGTAGATTTGCCAGTGGGGGAATACCTCATAGCCGATGAGACATTTTCTTCGTTCTTGCGGATGAACTGCAGTGTTCCCTCTCAGTCTGTGGATGGGTTACTGAAAGCACGACTCAACCTTCAAGTGGTAAGACTTTGAGACTTTTCCAGATGACGTTTGCAGCTCAAACAGGCAGTATTCATTTGGTTTCCTTTTCATGTTTGTTTTCACTCTAGATTACTCTCAGTTATTCTGGATTACGTCTGTCAGACCTCATCTGCAATGCCACTTTACTGGAGCGGTTCCTCACGTTGGAAGGAAAGACCTCCTTCACCCAACTTCAGGGAGACTTGTGTGCTGTTCCCTCAGACTTGCTGCAGCAAGCTGAACAGATCTTCCTCTCACAGCTGGACTTCAGGAAGATTCTTACGGTCAGAAAACTGGTGCTTATTTTCCTGTTACAGTTGATTTGTACAGTCACTGCCAAAAAAAAAACCTTTATTAAATACACCAGTAACCTAATTTTAAAGTAAAATGTGAAATATGGCATAAATATACCAGTTTGTCTGCTAGTTTAAGAGCTTTTACATCTACATAGGTGTTCTTGTATATGAAATAACCAGTTATTAATATGAATCACAGTATTATTATTCAAATATTATTTGGAAATTATTTCACATCGGTATTAACTTTGCAGTTAACCTCTTTGTAATAAGCAGTTTACAATATGTGACACTTTTGCATTCTGATTTGAATCCATGTGCTCTACAGAGGGAGCAGCTCCTCTCCAGTGCTGCTGACCTGCAGCTGTTCAATCAGACTGCCTCTTCTTTGGCACAGGAAATGGCCTCCATTTTGGACAAAGTAAGCACCAATCTTTTTAGTACCTTAGCGTCTCACTCCATGCATACACTGACACTTTTGTTTCATGCTATCATAGAACAAGATTTTGCTTAGTTTTAGTGGTCAAGGTTTTGGAGCCTTTGCTTCCTTTTGAATGTGTCCATGCCATGTATTTTTTTCGGTGATCCTTTCAATTAGTTTAATACCTACACTATAGGTACATTTCAAGTTTACTTAGTATAAAAAGTGTGTTTAATCGAAATAGTGACTTGACAGATTTCTTTTCCAGATTTTTGTAATGTTTTGCTCTAAATATGATATAAATGCCTGACAGATTTTACTGAGATCTGACATCTCAACAATGGGATGAAATGCATTGTATGTCATTATTCATGGAGAAGGACATTTGTAAGTGTTAGAGATTTTGTCTGGTCTAATCACACAGAAGAGCTCTCAAATTACAGAACTTACAAGACTGTCTATAAATTGTTTGGTACTGCAGAACACCTTGATGAGTCATAGAGGATTTGGCAGCATGTGCACTACCTGCACATCTTATGGATTTAATGTTATGGCAGACTGGTGTATATTTTCTCCATAAAGTGCACATCACTTGCAGTAGGTTTCTGAATGTATTTTTGCTTCCTTTTGATAATTTGGCCAGATGTCTGCTCTGTCCAGCCTCTCTGAGCTGAACACTGAGTTCAGCTTACTGTCTCAGGGGAACCAAACAGGACAGGCTGAGAAGAGCTTTCGAGCATTATCCAGGATCATGTGTGGTCATCCAGAGGAGGATGGAGAGAGCATTCCTTCCTTTAACTGGTACGAAGACCAAGACATCAAGTCTTTCCTGGGCAAAACCCGATCAGAGAAAACCAACTTGGAAAACGACAACTCCACCAGTTAGTAGGATCAAATTTATTCTCCTTAAATGATATGACCCAAGCATACTATGCCTTAAAGATTATATGGTCAAAAGTATGTGGACATGCTTTCTAATTAGTGCTTTAACTTTCATAATCAGCCTAACTGTTGCATAAAGTCAAGAATGCATCCATGCAATCTATATAGACAGACAAATGCAGTGGAGTGGGTCATACTGAAAAGCTCTGTATGACTTTTAGCATGATATATCACAGTATGCCAAGCCATCAAACAACTCAATTTTTTGTCCAGGTAGACCTGACTTGGTCTACCGATTTTGTTAAGAAGTGGAAACATCTAGGATGACAGCAATGCTAGTTAAATCATACAAACTCAGAGAGGGTGAGTGCTGAAGCCCAGAACACAGACAAATCACCTGTCCTTGGTCACTACATTCACTGTCCGGTCTAAAATCTCCTCTCCAACATCAACACAAGAACTGTGTGTCTGGAACGTATGGCAATGTAAATATATTCTGTGGATTGATATCACTCTGCTGTCTGACAGACAAATCTGAGATGTTCAAAAAGCATATATGAATGTGATGTCCACATATTTTTTGCCATCTAGTGTGTGTAACCATTCTATTAAAAAAACAACAAAATATGATAGTTCTGGCAAGTAGATATAAGCCTTAAAAAGGGGCATTAGAGGAATGCGGTACTTT
This sequence comes from Brachypetersius altus, assembly GCA_037974465.1. Lineage (NCBI taxonomy): Eukaryota > Metazoa > Chordata > Actinopteri > Characiformes > Alestidae > Brachypetersius > Brachypetersius altus. The sequence goes on from JBBPDB010000039.1 coordinate 12,820,694, forward strand.
TTCTTTAGTTTAAAGTTAATTTATTTAATTTATATTTAATCATAGTCGACCCCTATAACTATCACATTCCAATACTCCAGCTGGCCTAGTTTTAATGTGTATTTTTAATTGTGTTAACAATTCATATTTTATGTCTTTTAGGTCCATTCTGTAAAAACATGATTGAAAGCCTTGAATCAAATCCTGTTTTACGTATTGTTTGGAAAGGTGTAAAGCCACTTTTCATCGGAAAACTACTCTACACTCCAGATACTCCTGCTACACGCCGTGTTATGAAAGAGGTGCTTTTTCCTGTTAGAAGTTCTGTTTATGGTTTACTGTATGATGTGTTGTGATATTTAGTTAGTATTTTGAATACCAGGCATTTGTTTTTTTATTTTGTTTTACAATGTAGTAAATGTGATACTTGATCTTGTGCTTACATGACTTTTTATTGCTCAAGTCAGACAGTTCTGAGCACCACAGTACAGCAGAGCATTATATTTCATTAAAGACAATGTCTCAGCTTATCAGCTAATAATGATCAAGGCCTTTATGAGCTGAATTGTGTTAAGAGAGCAAAAACCATTTCTGGAGGGCTTTGAAAAGCAAGTTTATTAAATATGGCCAGGAAGGCATTTACAGATTAATGAAAAGCATAACCACATTTCTTCTGGACATAACAGGATATGAAAGTGAGAACACTGTTTTTGGTAGTAATTAAAAAAATGGTCTATAAAAACTGGAATGTTTATCAGGTGAACAAGACATTCCAGGCACTGGACTTTGTGGAGGACTTATACGATGCATGGGAAGAGTTGGGGCCCAGGGTCAAGAGCTTCATGGAAAGCAGCTTGGAGATTCAACAACTCAAGGTTTGCCATCAGGACTGAGTTTTACAGTCTTAGGCTGACTGTCATAAAACTAGCTTTGCTTTACTAGATTTTTATTTTAAGATAAATAAAATAGTGCCTAGCACTCTTGGGAATCAAACCTGGAAGGCACCAGGCACATTAAGTAACAAGATATAGAAGTTTATTTTGATTGGTTAGACCAACTGAACTGTGTTTTAAACTGTAATTACAATTAGTGCATGGTGATACACACCATCTGAAGTGAGAGAATAATTGTGTACATTTAATGTCTGTTGACCTCCGGTTTATCAGGAGAGAAGCAATAGAATTGCTCAGATATCACTCTAACAGAACAGTTTTTGCCAGCACTGTATCTTAGAAAGAAAATCATGTTCCCTGTACTGAAGGATTTGCTGAAGCGGCCTGAGGTGGCTGTGTTGGTAAACCTGCGGCTAGAGAACACTTCCTGGACGGCATCTCGCATTGTCCACTTCCTATCCACACCCAATTCAGACACTCCCAGAAGGAAAGATGCGCCTCCCACCTGGATGGACTTTTATCAGGATTTCAATAGCACCCTAAGCACCTTGTCACAAGTCTCAAAGGTATCGTCATTTTCAGCAGTTGTCAGGTTCCCAGTCTTTGTCTTGGTTTGGTACCCCTGACCTACATATTCAAACTCAACATGCAAAACAAGGCTACTCCCAGGACCAGGGTTGGGAACCACAGGGTATATGCTACAATACATGAATTTTTCTTACATGTGTGCAATCTGCTCTCCTAGTGCTTTTCCATGAATAAACTCGAAGGGGCAGCAACAGAAGGGGAGATGGTGGAGCGGGCACTGGAGTTGTTGGAGGATCGGCAGTTTTGGGCTGGAATAGTTTTTCTCCTTCCAGATCCATCCTCCCCAAGTCTCCCGCCTCATGTCAAGTACAAGATCCGGATGGATGTAGATGATGTTACCCGCACCAATAAAATCAAAGACAAGTACGATTAAACCAGTGCATGGTATCATGTGTTTGTTGGCATTGGTTGCGGTCCGCAGGTGTCGTTACCTTTTATAGGATTGAATTTGTCTACGGATTTAGCATGAAATGCTAATCGAGCAAACTTAAATTCCTGTGTTTTGTAGGTTTTGGGACCCAGGTCCAGCCGCGGAGGCTTTCAGTGACCTGCGATACATACAGGGTGGCTTTGTCTATGTGCAGGATTTAGTTGAGCGAGCAATAACGAGTGTTCATAGTGGCAAACAACCAACTACTGGGATATATGTTCAGCAGATGCCGTACCCGTGCTTTGTGGATGACATGTGAGTTTTCAGCTAAGTATCATTCTTTCAGACATGCTGTAGAGGCATTCCCTATTCCCATCGCCTTGCACAGCACAGCTTAGAGTTTAAAGGCTAACACCACTATATGTATATTCAGAAAGTTGTGAAGATACAGACATACAGAATTAACTAGGAATGACCTCTTAACCTAACCAATCCTTCTTCCGTCAGCTTCTTGCGTGTGTTGAATCGTTCGCTCCCTCTATTCTTGACACTGGCGTGGACCTACTCGGTGGCCATGATTATCAAGTGTGTGGTGTATGAGAAGGAGGCACGGCTGAAAGAGACCATGAGGATTATGGGACTGGGCTCAGGCACACTGTGGCTCAGCTGGTTCATCAGCAGCTACTTGCAGTTTCTCATTAGTTCAGTCCTCCTTGTTACTGTACTGAAGGTGAGTACTGGATTAGCCTCAAGATCATTGCTGTTAGGATCTCTACAAGACACAGAGCAATGCGATTTGACAAAGAGAGGACTTTTATACTTTCAAGGTTCCAAGATAGAAGGCGTTTATTCTGTATTCAAAAGTATTGACGCAAACAGCTTTCTAACCAGCTGTTAAATGCAAGTAAACAACTGAACTGTAAAAAAATGGAAATTAGTTTCAATCATTTCTCTAAGAAAGAGTATCATGTATCGCGTTCTTAAAACAACCCTGAGGTATCTGGCGTCTGCAGAGAAATCTGTTGAGGTTCATGTTGTTGTTTTCTTTCATTCTGAAGTGTTTTTATAGAGCATGTACAGAAGATACATACAAATACAGTAGCTTAGGAAATAAGTTATTAATGAGAAGCAGGTATCTTCTGTCCATTTACTGGCTAATTTTACCACTAATACGATCATTTGTTGATCTTGTACCTGCTGCCTGACCTCACGAGTCATGGCTACAGCTGGGCAAAAACCAAGCATCTGCTTTCAGTCATATGACTTTGTTATGCATTGTGTATCCATTGTTATTTATTACATTTATTTTCACTGGCAAAAAAGATCCACTTTTATGTGATTTTTCTGTTTTAGAAAAATGTAATTAAAAAAGATTGAATTTGATGTTTTCATCAAAATGTTTTATTTGATATGCCAAAATTCTTATGCCATGGTTATTCATATCTAGTGTATGTTACATTATATTATAATGATCATGTGTTGCTTTAGTCTGTGGTGTAAATATTGTAGGAAATTAGATGAATGAATGTACCTACATTTCCCATGAGTCTTAAGTATGTTCTCTTGCTGCAGATGGGAGACATCTTGCCATATAGTGATCCTGTGGTAATGCTGTTCTTCTTGGCCGCCTTTGCCACAGCCACCATCATGCTGTGCTTCCTCATCAGCACGTTCTTCTCTCGCGCCAACCTGGCAGCAGCCTGTGGGGACCTTGCATACTTCTCCTTTTACCTGCCCTATGTGCTGTGTGTGTCCTGGAGGGAATACCTCACCAGTACTCACAGGATACTAGCAGTAAGTTTTGAATACGTTCCCTCTCTGAACCATGGCAAAATAATACAAAAATATATTGTTAATCCTTAGAAGCTACAGTTTTATTTGTTTATGCAAGGGTTTAAAATCTTTCAGGTAATGCCGTATTTGTATTTCTAAGAAGAAGGCAACTATTTTATTTTATTTTACATTTTTGAATGTTACTGTTGAACATTGTCACGGTTGGAACAGCTAGGCTCCAGACCGTAGCTACCTAGAACCAGGCAGGGAGACTCCAGAGACCAGGGATCCATTGCAACTTGTGT
>JBBPDB010000039.1:12848940-12861044 GCA_037974465.1 Brachypetersius altus
CCAGCATCAGACGGAACAAAAGTAGGATTCTGTAGTGACTTACCCTGCTTTTGAACTCTCTTCCTCCTCATCACTCCAACGTGTTCGCGTTTAGGTGCTGGATCACTGCCGTGGTGCTACCCTATGGACTGCAATGTCATGTTGCTTTTGCATATTTTGCAGTTAACACACTTTTTCTGTTTATTTTGTGTTAAATGCTCCCACACCTTGGATGACTTGGGTCGCACGGATTTCTCTGCCTCCGCCATGATTCTTTCCTCTGCTCCTTTTTTTTAAATTTTATTTTTGCTTCACCCAGTCTATGAGAGACAGTGTGTTGACGCCGCTCCGTGCTCAACTGAAGTTTTTTTTTTTATTTTTAAATAATTTCTGCGTCGCGCGACACAACGAATTGATTATGAAATTCGTTGCCGAATATTTTAGTAATCGATTTTTATCGATTTAATTGATTCGTTGTTGCAGCCCTATTTAATATTAATACTAAACTTAATATTTAGCAAAACATGTCTTTAAGAAATTCCACCTGTAGCAGAACGGTGCATGCTGGGTGTAGTTTTAAGGTGTATCACTGGCATTATAATTCCTGGTTCCTTGACTTTGTAAAATGTCATCAGTTTACTTGGTGGTGCACCATTTGCTGTGAAAACAGCAATAATGTCTTTGTTTATATCTTCAGTGGTGTCCCTTTTCTGGATTATGCAGACATTATAAATCATTGGGATTCCCCTTTAAGAAATACCTGTTTCCCCTTTTAATAACCAAATTGTGAAATAGCTCGCTACCTGGCTAATCTTCTGGAGCGTGATGAGTGCTCCAAAGAAGAGGCTGAAGCTTGCGAGACAGCCTCACCAACAGTCTTCACTGAAGCTTGCACCAATGGAGACTACGTGGAGGTACAGCAGCCTGTTCCGATGATTTGGATTAAACACACATCAGTCTTTTTAAACAGTATTTCCTGTATCTCTCAGTACTGGAGTGACTTCATGAACCGCTCAGGAGAGGAACAGGAGAAACTGCTGGCCCTGCTAGAGGAGGAGGCAAGACGAAGTAGCTCCAGCAAGGAGCCCAAAGATCAGAGAGAACGTGAGACACCATTCACACCACAAATGCTTACATGAACCACGTATGCTTACACTAATAATATGACTGTTCTATTGATTGTCCTTGGCTGATCATCATTTAGTGGATCCATAACAAGGCTGGTTCAGCTTCTGACATTTAGAGCCAGTAGAGTTTGGGCATTTCTCTGCTCAAAAACACCTGGTTCAAATTAACTGTGAGTAATCAGATTAGGTGTGTTTAGGCAGTGAAACAGCAAATTGTGCTGGACACTGTGCCTTTTGGGGTAGCACTGATCCATAAACTGATGCCTATAAGCTAATGCTGGGCTAGTGGTTACTAATAGTTTCTCTTTCAATAGTGAATCCTGCCTACACTGCTCAGGAATGCTTCCAAAGGATTGATCGGAGGTTGCGTGCAACATTGAAACGAAAACGTATTCCCTTGGTGAGCCAAACTATTCAGTGTAATAAATATGTCCTTAGGGGTGTAACGGTACACAGATGTCACAGTTCGGTATGGTTCACGATACAGCAAAGTTAAGCAACAAAAAGTTCTAAAGAATGAGGCTTGATTTGTTTTGTTTTTTTTAATAAACAGCAATGTAATAACCAGTAAACACACACTCTTGCTTATATTTTCATGTATGTGTAAGGCAGCAGAAGTGTTACGCCAGTAGGTGGCACTATTGCACCACACTACGACCCAGGTTTATGATTTACTTGATCTTTTTGGTCCCTCTGTGATTCCATATTACTTCAATCACGTCTTCTCCGTTGTACCCTGTATTCTCCGAAAGACATTATGTACCGAACCGTGACCCATGTACCTTGACAGTTCGGTGCGAATACATGTACCGTTACAGCCCTATATGTCCTATGTAATTTGTGGCCGAGCATTGAAAAAGCGTATCATCTGTGTCAGCGGTGTCCAATGTTATCTGCATAGGGCCAACAGTTTTGTTTCCAGCAAAGCTGTTTGAGAACTGCGTCCAGTTAAGTAACAAAGTAGAGCCAGATATGCTGCTTCTTATTTTGAGCAAAAACCTGCTTCCACCTTGACCTTCTGTAGAAAAGATTGCTCTACAACATTTCGGCATCTGCTTCATTTGTCCCTCACTCCTGAACTGTTCCACTGTAGGGGACTCTGGAACTTCTGGAAACTGACCTCCTATCGTTCTTCGGAGCTCAGCCACACTCGATCTATATCACCAAACTTGGCAGCAGGTATATCTGTTCTTCAAAAGAAATATTTCTGTGTATTAAAGATATGCTGAAATATATCCTTTTTGTAGAATCAATTACTGTAGAACTTTTCTTATTCATTTGTGTGTGTTTTTGTCCACCAGTTTTGAGAGGCTGCTGCTTCATGCTATCTGTCAATATATGGACCTTGTCTCAGCCAGTAAGTAAATGAATCGGTTATTACTCGAGAAGCATTCAGATCATATCCCTTATCTGCATAATACATTTATGCATTAGGTATCTGCTGATTCTTTGGCCAATATACAATTCTAATGAGACTGATTAAAATATAAAAAAAGGGTTAGCATGTTGGAAAAAATACATCATAATACATTCTGATCAGAGACGGACAGCTTTTTACTGGTAAACTTCCAGTACCTATGTCTACATTAAATGTACACAACTGTGTTTACAAATATATCTATAAACATAAAAAGACATCTTTAAAAATGAAATTGATTGGGAAAATGTTTCAACACTGTGTTGAAATATACATACACAGATCATACACAACATTAAACCACTGCATGTAACATTTGTTATTTTGTTTAATATGGACAAGGGTAAGGATCTGAGTGACTTTGACGAGACTTTGGCTAGATGATTGGGTCATTGAGGGCTGTCCCTATGTATTTTCTCAAAATTGGTGGAAGGTATAAACTACTAGTAAATCAGCAACATGGCCAGGAAGGACTTATTTATGCACAAGGAGTCTAGTTGCTGATAAAGTTCCCTTTTTTTTTTTTAATCGCTAATAAGCGTTTACCCATACATCAGATGCTTTTTCCAAACATTTAACACAGACACACACCTACAAAACACAATTGGCCAAGTGGTTCATTTTTTTTTTCTTCTCAAGAACACATTTTGTTAAACATATACTAGCACTTCATTTCAAAATACAATACACCTTTCCCTGCACACACTAACTTTACCAAAACACTGGAAATTTGACTGGAAATGAAATTATTCTGTCAAACAATAACAACATGTTTTCAGTTCACAAGGTACATGCAGTCAATCAAAGTGCACCAGGTTTCAAAATACTGGCAATTATTGGCATTACAAAAACAATATAGAATTATTTTTAGTTTTACAGATAATTTCATGAAAAACACACAGTCCACCATTTTTACATTTCTTGTTTGGGAACTGTATGTCCACATTCTAAATCATTCCAGGAAGAAGCAAATCAGTTTTCTTCCTTTACTGTTTACAAGTTTTTCTATATTGCTTACAGTGAACAAAATATTCATGAAACATACAAGAGCAAATACACTGAGCGGCAAAAAAGCTCAGATGAAAGAAAAAAAAAAGGTGATACGCCTGGGATAAAACCGCTTGATATGACTGATCCATTTGTGGCAGTCTTCAATTGCAATGTCTGCATATTGTATGAAATTTGTGAATGGTATGGCAAAACAGACAAATGCTGTGCACACTGTACATGAGTTTTGAAAATGTGGCACTTGGTTGGACAAGTGCTTGTTAGCAACTGAAAAAAACTGTAAAGAAAGGTTTCAGGCTGCTGCATATGGTGCTACGTTATTGTCCAGTCTGACAGCTTGACAGGACTTACACAATATTAGGCAGGTGGTTTTTATGTTTCTGATTAATGTATATGGTAAACATTTTTTTTAAATGAACATATTTTACACATTTATGCTCCAAATAATAAAATGTTCCCCTTCACACAGTGAGTAGCAATTAACATGAAGGTGAGAGGGCTTCCTGAAGTTCTCAGGGACAATATTATCAAACAACACTCCTTGCAATAGTAACATAAGCAGTAAACTACACTGCGATCATCCCAGTTCCTCAAGCACACAATCTTTTAGACAAATGTAAACTGTTTTGAAACAATCTGCTCTGGATATAAACAGCAAATTAATTATTTCACATCAATTTAGCTTGTGATAGAAGGGAAGGGTTGTGTGTGTAAGAGAGCATCACGATATGGGTCTGCTTCTCTGGAACCGAGATATTATCAGTGAGGAAATATGAGTGGGGTGATGTACTGGGACTTTACAAGAGAATTTATTCTCCTCTAATAAACAAAGAGGAGAAAGGTGGATGTTTGTAATGTTGTTTCTTTGTAGTATATTAATACTCTTTCTCTGTCAATTTCATTTTAAAATATAGATTTGTTCATATTTGTGCATGCCGACGTTTGTTTAGTTTTATATGGATGAAGCCAAAAAAATTGTACAAATTTAAAGCGGAGGTATCTGCTAGAAGTATATTAAATAAACTAAAGTGTTGGAATAATTTCACCTTGATAAGCTGGAGCAGACAGTACGCCAGCAGTTTTACATTAAAAAAAATACTTTAAGACTTACCGAGTGGCACTAAATCCAAGTAAGACCATTTATGCTTTCTTTTTAACAAAACAGGCAGCTGGTCAAAGTACCAACCAGTTCACTGTGTTCTCAGAGGAGCTTATTGTAATGTTATTATAATGTTATATTATAACATGTGTCACTTGTAAATAGTTTTTCTTGTCAATGTTTTAAATCAAATCGTCTTGAAATGTAACCATTTGAGTAGTTAGTCAATGAAGGGTCATCTAATTGATTTTAATTGTCAGAAAGTACATCTCATTCTGCATGTTATTGTTTATTTAAAAAAAAAAAAAAAAATTTATGGGCTAAATGCTAACATATCCATGTGTCTTGTGGTGCAGGCTCTGACTGTAAAGGGGATCGGCAGACAAAGGTTGTGAACAAACAGGAGCAGTTCCTCCCTCCTTGCCCATTGCTGTCAGCCTACTTGGAACAAATGAGCTGAAAGGACTGCCACCTTTTAGCACTGCCGTATAAACTGGCCAGTATGAAATCTAGAAGCAGCTTTAAATAAACAGGCTTGTAAGCCTGGTGTCTGTAATTCACGTTAGAAAGGCTTTGTTTATGTGAGCAGGCCACCATGTTTTTAGATTCTTGCACTAGCTGCATAAACCTTTTACAGTGCATATAGTCTTTGTACTGGAAACATGTACATGGATTTCTCTGTGTAATTTCTTTTTTTGATAATACAAACTCTGTATGATCAGCATTTAGAATCATGTCTCCTTTGATGAGCTGTTTTGTCCCCAAGGGCTTTTACTGGTGCTATCAGTGAACTGGACCTTTGCTACTGCTTAGGAATTTTTGTGATATCTGTACCGTCATATTTTATTTTTGACACACATATGACCTAGGCAAATATTTCCTGTGCTGGTATGTGGCAAGAAAAGAAACATTTAGCTACAGCAACAAAAACTGTTAAGTATTACTGATAGCATCTTTAAGTGCTTCTATTCAAAGCAGTTACACATTCAATGGATTTGACTCTCAACCCCACTGTGTTCTCAAGACTTGAGGCTGGAACTAATCATGCGATTTAAGATGATTTGATCAGAAAAACATTAAATAGACCAAAATATGTAACAATGTCGGGGGTTTCTGGAGTAGAAGTTGTAGAAACCCCAAGTCTCTAAAGATTCCAATGATGAAATCAATCCCTTCAGAATAATATCCATTATAAAATAGTGATCACTAATATTTTCAGTGCTCATTGCATGTTTTATCACGTTTTCTTGTTAAGCATTATTGCTGTAGTGCTGAAGACTGGATGTTTATATTTTACGTTTAATCTACTACCAAATACATTTTTGAGATCATAGAAATATGCTCACTTTCTATTAGTGAAGGCAATGGTTATGATGCCTCTGTTATCAAGGAATTCTATCAGGTGTGGTGCCCTCTTGTTGTTTGGAATATTTATGAGACTATAGTCAAGTAAAATGCAGCACTTAACTAAAAAACTGTTTACAGTACAGGACCCTTATTGATTATGGTGTATTTTGATTGGTTGGGACTGGCCTCAGATGTAGGCATGTTCTACAAGGTTATCCTTAAAGGTACAGTAGCCTTGTAACCTTTATAGTTCCCTCCCTTTCCATCCTAGTTGTGTCACACAAGCACACGCCACACTGCACTTATCAACTTGCACTCACAACTATGCCTTACACATGCATGCCAATTTGTCTGTAAGGTGCTTTTTTTTCGTGTTCTACATTTATAGATCAAGGCTTGTTGTGGTTTACATCACGAGTAAATCTTGTGACATTTTATACTCGGAAGAGGCTGTAGACACTCAACCAGCCAATGTGTTAGTGTTACGAACCAAAGTGCAAGTGTGTGTGTGTAATTACTCATTTTCTCAGGCATCAACTTTTATGAATGTGTATTTCTAAACACGTCAAACACATTTGATTCACATAAAGCCATGAGTCCCACATTTTGCTGTCAATGTGAATGCTGGACTTAGATGGCTTTGTAGAATATTTATATTTGTCTGTCGATGGCTGTTGTAATGGTAGTTCTTCGCAAATATATTAACGCCATAGACCATAGGGTGCTTAAATACATGTAATTTTACTTATTGGTAGAACAAATGGAAATAGAACTGTTTGGTACGAGGGTGAACTTCAGGATCATTTGTGTAAGAACATTGTGTAACAGGGAGGCAAGTCATGTGTGATCTGTTCATGTCTGTATTTAAAGATTGAAATAAATACTTAGTCAAGCAGGTATTGGTTTGGATGTTTGTACTTCTATCATTTGCAAAATCACCCATTGATTTACACACAACACGTAATTGGTATAAACGTTTCATAAGGGAGCAGACTAACACAAGCAATGAAGCAGTAAACTTATCTTTTATGAACCTTAATATTTCTGTGGGTGCTGGTTTCAGCAAATCCATTTTTAAAAAACGAATATACACACAGACAGTTGTGATCTACGGTGGCACAGGTCCACATTTATTGTATTTCTCTATATACTGAATTATAGCCTTAATGTTGCCTAGCGTCCATCTCTATCTCAGTCGCATTATGTAATGCTAATACGTTAACTGTAAGTGCAGTAAGTTTGTTTGTGTATTTTTTTTATAAATTGGTTAATATCTGTCTAAACCTAAATGAGTGCCGATTCAGCTGGACAAATCTTTGAGCCTAAGATGATAAACGACGTATTCAGTTCTCCACAAGTGGATTATCTTTGTGGGCGGACCCACTAGTTGCGAGAGGTTCCCCTATAAATTTCTCTCGGATCTGCTAATCCGGAGGGTCTCCGCTGTGTGAGGGGAGAGATTAACTCCTCCAGCTCCGGTTCAACTGTCTGTTGCCGCGGTCAGAGCTGGTTTGGGTTCAGGAGGCTGACTTGACAATGACTGTGTGGGTGAACTCCACTAACGGCTCTGCTGGAGCCCCTGACTCCACTGAGGAGGCTCCGATGCTGGTGGATGCCTGGCTTGTGCCGCTAGTGTTCGGGATCATCATGGTGCTGGGACTCGTTGGAAACTCGCTAGTTCTCTATGTCATTTCAAAACACAAGAAAATGTGGACCGCAACGAACTTTTATATAGGTAAGTTAGTATTGTGTATGGGTGTGTTTATATATAGAGAGAGATGCATACACACGTGTGTACATATGTCTAGTTTTTGCACTCTCTGAGATTTTCTATATTTGCATGTTACTCAATATGTCATAAAAATATTTAGTATACTTTGTTAAATACATTTACAGCATGTTCATCATTTGAGTACATTTATTAATGAAATATATGTCACATAAATATATGTAATATATGCAGTTACATTCATCAATGAGATGAAACAGTTAACAAGTGCATTTACAGTTAAAGGACAACCAAGAATTTGACTCTGCATCACCACACAAGTGATTAATAGGATGTCAGACATGCACTGTTACAGATTCTTTTCTTGTTTTATTTGACACATTTTCATAAATAGAAACCTGCAGTATATGAAATAAATGAATTTTATATACATATATACATATATATAAATAGATGATCATTTTTATAGTTCAAGTCACTCAAGTATGCACTGCAATAAAACACAAATAAATAAAATATTATGTGACCATCCAACACCATTCGATCCATTAAAACCATTAACAATTATACCCAGCTCCCTTTTGAGTGTTGGAAAGCCCTGTGAGAGATGATGATGTTAAAATAATTTTTCCCCTCCACAGCTAACCTGGCCGTGACTGATATTACATTCCTGGTTTGCTGTGTTCCTTTCACTGCTGTGCTTTATCCTCTGCCCAGCTGGATTTTTGGCAATTTCATGTGTAAATTTGTGAGCTACATCCAACAGGTGAGGAGTACTGATTGCTTTTTACTCCATTATCTCTGAAACCTCTTCAATAGCCAATTCACTACTGGTCTTTGTGTATATAACAGGTTTCTGCACAGGCCACTTGTGTGACATTGACAGTCATGAGTGTGGACCGCTGGTATGTCACTGTGTACCCACTCCGCTCTCTACAGTGTCGGACCCCGAGGGTTGCCACCATGGTCAGCCTGGGAATCTGGATAGGTCTTCAGCTTTCTTATGACTTCTTTTACTCATATTAGAAATGAATATTATCGTTTCTCTGGAGTAATAGATCAGCTTTACGGTGCATTGAAATATCAGCTAACTTAGCTCACATGTTAATGTTTTGCAAATATACTGTATGTGCAAAAGTTTATAGACACTTGCTCTTCTGGGAAGTCAGAACTGGATATCCATTTCTGTGAGCATTGGATTGCATTCAGCCAGATTAGCTTGACTGAGGTCTGTAAGTGTGTAGAGACCTGTTCCTCCAGCATTTCCTCTAAAATTACAATAGATATTGGAACATTGCCATTAGGATCTCATTGCATTCAGTCAAAAGTATTACTGATTCCTGGTCCTGACATTGAGTCAAACTCATCAAAAAGGTGCTGGGTGGATCCACTTATTCAGGAGCAGTGTCTACAAACTTTTGGACATTTGTAGTATGTTTGGCCTTGATGTTATTTTCTCCTTGCAGGATCTTTCCTAGTGTCTGTGCCGGTGCCTCTGTATGCCAGGACCTTAACTGGAGAATGGAATGGTCCTCAGGTGTTTTGCACTGAGAGCTTTCCCACACCAACACAAAAAAAAGCCTTCATCCTCTGCAATTTCCTTGCTGTGTATATGCTCCCGTTGGTAACGATCTGTGTCTGTTATCTGGTAATGTTGCACCAGATGAGTCGGCCAGCTGTGGAACCTGTCGACAATAACTTTCAGGTATTGTTGCTGACACTGAAATCGAATAAGTACCAAAGTTACGATTTGACCAATATTTCAAATTGATGTCTTATCATATATTTATTGTACTCTTGCAGAATATTTAGGCAGTGTTGTGCTGCTAGGTTGTTAATATTTGCATTTTATCCGTTTTGCTTCATTTGTAATGACAACTGAAGTAAATGTTTATATTTCCTGTAATTCTAATTAAGGTGTACAGGTAAGTAAGACATATACAAAAATATTCCACAATTTCCGTATCGGTGCATCACTAACAGTTTTAATAATCAGACCCTATTATCTTGTCTTTTGGCCCTTGTTAAAGACACTCAGGTCTTATTTGTGCTGCTTCCAACGTATCAATTTCAAGAACCAACTGTTCACTTGCTGCCCTAATTTATCCCACCACTTGACAGCTGCTATTGTAATGAGACAATCATCTTATTTACTTCGCATCAGTAGTTTTAATAATACAATTTTGTAACTCTTCTCAGCTGCAGGTTCAAACCGAGCACAGTGCTGCTGTGAGGGCTAAAGTGTCTCGAATGGTTTTGGTGATCGTGCAGCTGTTTGTTCTGTGCTGGGGTCCGATCCAGCTTTTCATCCTGGTGCAGGCCTTTAGCTCGCACTTCCGCCAAGACTACTACACTTACAAAGTGAAGATATGGGCGCACTGCATGTCGTACAGCAACTCCTGCATTAATCCTATAGTCTACGCCTTCATGGGTGCCAACTTTCGCAAGGCTTTCAAGAGAACTTTCCACTGTTTCTTCAAAGACCGGGTGTCTGTCGCCCAGCAGCCGAATGTGAATGCCAACACAGAAATGCACTATGTGTCCTAGGATCTGTTTATGATGTGTTCTTAACTGTGGACTAGGCTACAGTCAGGTGGATAAGATTCAGTTTGTCTGTATATATGTATGTCCATATACTAGGCATATAACATGAAAATGCCATTCTGAATCTGTTAATCCATGACTTGGGAGTGTTTATCTGCTTGTCAATTCATTTGGAGAAATGAATATACACTATGGGCTGGTTTCCCAAATATGGATTAAACCTAGTCTTTTATTTCTTTTTAGTCTAGGGTTTACTCTAGTCATGGTCTGGGAGACCAGCACTTTATGACCAAAACACCAGTTTCTCTTGTGTTTCCTCTGAAACTGCACTAGGTACTGAAGCATTACCGTGATGATCTGTTTGCAATAAGCCACAAAAGCATTGGTGAGGTCAGTTGGATGATTAGTTCTGGATCGCAAATGCCACAGCAGCTCAGCCCAAAGATACTGGAATGGTGCGTCATCAGTCCATAGAGGCTCATTATTCCTCTAGCCATTGAGTTTATTAAGCTTAGGCGCATGTTTGGCTGCTTCAGAACGTCCTGTTTTAATGGCTGTGCTTTCTATGGTGCTTGCACAGTCTGTGTCTGCACAGATGAATGACTGGATTGTTATAAATAATGGCGCCTTAAATGAGCTGATTCACTCGTAAGGGTATGGATATTTCTGGATCTGCGGTGAGGAGTCATCCACATTGTGTTCTGAATTGCAATGCCACCTCTGTCCACTAGGTGGAACCATGGTGCCACAAAAGTAAGCTGATTCTATTAAAATAAAACAAACGGGCCATTTTAAAACATTAGGATTTGTTAATTACAAAAAATATCAAGAAGGTAAAGCTGAATTAAAATATGAATATAAATTAAACGTGATTGAAGAAGTATTATTGAATAACCTTGCAATAAAATCTCACGTGTACAATATACATAAGAATGTTTATTCATAAGTGAAAAATGTATTGCATTACAATATGAATTTTATCAAAAACAAACCAAATACACCATAAATATACACTTTTTATTTTTTATTATTATTTTGTCCATGTCTGTGTCTAATAAACTTGAAAAATGCGTATGACTGTGGACCAAAACAACAATAAATTATTGATCTATTGATCAGTGGCTTGTGTAAGAAGACTTGTTTTTTCTTCTTCTAATGCCTTGAAAAAGAAAAAAGAAATTGAATAGAAAATGACATGTTGCCTCTAAATATAAAATAGGAAAGACAGACTTTGTACTGTGTGGATCCTGATTTGTGCTGTATTGATCAGCATTTCTCTATAACGCCCCTCATCTTGTTGAATTAAGAAAAGTATAGTGGACGTGAAGCTGCTTATCTGTTTTGTGCATTATTGCATATTAATTTTACATTATAAAGGAATGAAATGTAGCATAGAATATTTAAATATTTAATTCAGTTGAGTAATTCTGTGATGTATTTCACACACACACACACACACACACACACACACACACACACAGTCTGGCCGCAGAGACACACACACACACTCTGGCCGTAGAGACACACACACACACACACACACAGTCTGGCCGTAGACACACACACACACACACACACACACACACACACACACACACACACACACACACACACTCTGGCCGTAGAGACAGACACACACACACTCTGGCCGCAGAGACACACACACACAAATATATTAAAGTACAGACTCAGTGCACACACTCTGGCCGTAGAGACACACACACACACACAAATATATTAAAGTACAGACTCAGTGCACACACTCTGGCCGTAGAGAGACACACACACACACACACACACACACACACACACACACACACACACACACACACACCCACACACACACACACACAC
>JBBPDB010000039.1:12861144-12871367 GCA_037974465.1 Brachypetersius altus
TTCAGTTGAGTAATTCTGTGATGTATTTCACACACACACACACACACACACACACACACACACACACACACACACATATATATATATATGTATATATATGTATATGTATATATATATATATATATATGCGAGGTTCCCTCTTGTGTGGGTCACTCAACATTTCTTTACATTTCTCCATAACGTCAGACGAGTTTCCCTCATCTTTAGGGGACTTTTATGAATACAGATCTAAAGGCAAGGTCATAGAGGCGCTTCTCGGCTTTAGGGAACGTCGCCAAGTTTTAGACCTCTATCAGAGAGGGTTGAGTAGTTCAATTAGATCCAGCATTGATGGGAAAGCTGATTAGGGAAACAAAATAATGAGGTTTGACTTGGCTATTTTTTTTCTTTTTAATTGTGAGACTGTCTGTTGAATTCTTGATAATATCTTTAATTATAGGGTTATTCGTTTTTTTTAAAAACACAAACCTATTACATGTCATTTGCACACGTGTCCTAGTGATGGGGGAAGGTGGCCTCCCTCTGATTCACAGGTTTGGAATTTGCATCTGATTGCTGTTTGTCAACCAATGGCTCCCCTCTGCAGCCCTGGACACGCCTCAGATTAGGCAAAAAAGATGCCCTCTTCCTTCCAGACAGTTCCTATGTCGAAATCAAGTCGAATTAATGTAGTGTTAGTCCTTCACACATGAGTACGATAGCGTGCTGGGCTTGGGGAAGTTTGGAGAGAGCTGCAGCAGTGAGACAGGCTGTTGTT
Organism: Brachypetersius altus; assembly: GCA_037974465.1. NCBI lineage: Eukaryota > Metazoa > Chordata > Actinopteri > Characiformes > Alestidae > Brachypetersius > Brachypetersius altus. The sequence goes on from JBBPDB010000039.1 coordinate 12,861,902, forward strand.
TTTCGTGGGCAATATCAGGAATGTGCCTTCCGCTTCATAAGTGTGCAAAACACAAAACGACAGCTGAACTGGTGAGTTTTTCTGACTTATTTTATGTTCAGAATGATTAAAAGACGTATATGTTTCTGACTTATGTGAAATATGCCCCCTAGTCTCGTTGCTTTCTATGTTTTGTCCACTTATATGTGTAGCTTAGCCTGATTAGCCTGTGTTACATTGTATTTCTGAAGCCCTGCCCTGCTGGCTCTTCATTTATACACACGGAGGCTCAGATAACGGCTTAAATCTACAAAAACACACCTTTACAGAGCCTGATAAACGTCAATAAGGCTCATAAACACTATCTGCATGCCTCCACAGGACCCCCTGGTACAGTGGAGGAATTTGGGTTCTTATAATGCGCTCTGATCTATGAGACTCTTGTGGGCTGTGTTACATTTTCATGTTACATGTCAAAGCTGCAGGACGAGCTCATGTTAGACGTTTATCTAACTTTCTTTGATCAGGGGAAGTGCAGTATTGACCCCTGTTCATGTGGACATTTTTCCAAATGTCCAAATGTTGCCTGAGAAAAACAAAAACCCCTAAACTGCTGAACTTTCTCAAATGTGGAAAAAGAGTAATGCATGCTCTGTAGAGATAAATGGGAGTCACTGGGCTGCAAACTTAATCATATAACTCATACTGGTGTATATTTTATGAACATTGACAGGGAGAAGAGATAAAGATCTTGAAGCAGATGTAGACTGTTAGCTGTGGCCTTTGTCTGAAATGGATGCCTTTTTTTAAAAGCAGCCCCTCACACATCAGGACTAATTGTGAATGGTGGTAGCCTGTGAGTAAGTGTGAGTAAGTGTATAGCCTGAGATGTTTGTTAGGGGGTCTAATACGTTTTAATTGTGGATACAAGAAGGTGAGACATGAAAAACCCTTACCTCACACTTTGTCGTGTTACCTTTTAGAGTTAAACCTTTTGACGTAAACACAAGAAGTGTCAGGAATCCCTTCCCCTCCCCAAAGAGCTATGTAGGCCATACATGGGCTGATTTGACTTCTCGGGTCACAGCTAAAACCAAAGTTTGTGGGTGTTTGCAGTCAGGGGTGTAATGATACATTTTCCATGGAGTCTGTGCGGTTTTCGGTTCTGTGGTCAAAATTTGATTAGATTTTCAGTCTTTAAATGTATTAAAATGCATTCAAAAGCTGTAAACTCATATTTAACAGATTGATTTGATACAAATTTTTATTTTAAAATAATTTCAGAGAATCATGCATTTGTGTGAAACGGTGACCTGAACTGTAAAAAGTAGAGAAATAGATGCCTGACAGTGGTCTCTGTGAAACACAGCAAATAAGAGACCCTCCGAAGAGAAAGAGGGTTGAATCAGTGATACAGGTTTGAATTTCCATATGATGTTACACGCTTTAATTGTTTTTATCATACTGTAAGGTTCTGAACTTGTTACACTGTTGTATGTATGTAAATACACAAGGTATAATTCAAGATCAAATTAAATTTACAGTGATTATAGTACGTGAAGTTACATGGTGTGAAAAGCACCCTGTTGGTCTGTTGTGCCTGTAATATGCGCTGTTTGTTTTTTTTATCTGTATTTCCACATGCTTGTTAGCCAAGTTCAGAGGAATTTTCCACAGCCTAGTTTTTTTATATATATATAAAGCAAAAACCCTCCTTAGGCTTGAGAATTGTACCTTTGCATGTGTTCTAAATAGCAGTCAGTGTTGCTTCTCAGACCTTTTGAAGACATATTTAGCTTGTGTATGATGCCTGCATTGTGGTTTTAGATACATGTAGACAGGAGACCAGTGACCATGAAAAAGCTTAAGCAGCAGTTTGTTTCACTTCCTTTTATTGATAGATTTAATTGCCAATCTAGAAACCATTGTTTACGCCAAAGCATTGTTAAACCATTTTTTATTTTTTTTTTAGAAATTCAGTATAACTGATTAAGTTATACTATAACTGAAATTTTAAGTTATTAAATCATACTGATAAGATAAATAGTAGCGATTCACAATCGTTTCGCAGTCCTATCAGTATTGGTGGCTAATTATTTAATTTTAAAAAATCACTCATTCATTTTAGATGTAAAAGAACAAAGAATATTCACCCAAAAAAAGTGAGTTAACTAAGTTGACTGCGTATAAATCGAGATCTGCCATCATTATACTTGAGTAGTGAAACCCTCGTTATGATTTCTTTAAGCAGATATTTGATGAAATGTATAAGAGCTGAGCCTCCACTCAACATTGGGCTTACAAGGTAATTTTTTATTTATTTTTTTTTTGGTAACCCTGCCAAAATGTTGAATATCAGCACTGATCCACAATCAGCATATTGGTCAATCCTTTGAACATCTGAATTTGAAACTGTCAGGACAAATTAATAATAAAAGCTGTCATAGTCTATGTGAAAAATACTTTTACTTCAGTCCCCTGCTCTGTGATTGAACCTTTGTGGATTAGAAACGTATGGTCAGTGATCAAGTCTTAAAGAGGCGGTCTGTGTAAAGAAGGCTGTCTAATGAATAAAATGCCTTGTTCTTTTCGCTACATGATTTGGGCCTACGGTGATATATGTGGATTCAAATGTCAAATGCTGGTGGTACACTTGCTGTATGTTGGGATTCTGCTTTCGATTACTGAGCAAAGGTCCAGTGGTTGATATTTGCAGAAGCTGTGTGAGAGCTTCTGCTCTTTCTCGCAAGTGGACCCTGCTTTGCCAGTGGATGAGTGGATGTGTGGCTGCTGTTTCTGTTTCCATTTCACATTTGTTGCTTTGGGTTTGGTTTAGACCAGAGGACGTTCTTGCTCTGTATGTGGAGAATTTTGGGTGTTTAGACCTGTCAGCATGTGATCATTTCCTGAAATGCCTGTGCGAGTACACGCGTGATTCATATCAGAAGTGAGAACCTATGTGGTAATATTTATTTTCAGCTTATAATGAAGGGAAAAGACATGTTGGATGTGAAACAATTAGATTTTTCTGCCTCTCCACTCGTCTGCCCTGTGGTAAACGAGTGTTGTCTATGGGGCAGACAAATTTCTCTTTTTAGGCAATTTAACGTGCCACTGATTGTAAGATATTTGAATTAAAGACCTAACAACCTCCATCTTCGTCATCGTAAAAAATATTGCAGGTAAATTCAGTAGGAAATTAAGAAGGATATAAATTAATGAGGCATTAAGAGAAGTTGTGTTTTCAGTCATGAACAGCATTGTCATAGCTTAATCTGTGTCTAGAGGACTGGTTCCGTATCCAGCTTTGTCATTCAAATTAGGCAGGTGTCTGAGGAGTAAATAAATTAGCTGTTTGTTTTTTGCTGAGTGGGTTGTTTCTCTGTAAAAGAAGGGAGTGGTGGTGTATGGTTTCATGTATTGATAAGATGAGGCACTTGGAATCTGTCTATAAGCCAGTCTTTCTAGTTTTTTTTTCCTTTTAAGGATTGCAAATCCTTGCTAGAGCTGGCTGGACAGGTTTCTGCTTTGGCAAGTTACCAGGAAGAATCGGTGTCAGATTACTTAAAAGCGCTTGGAAAACAGCATCTGCACTTCAGATAAAAGTACGTAACCAGTAAATGATTGAAATGATTGTTTAGTCTTATACGGATCCTAGGAAGAACTACTTTAATTGAAAGTAGAAGCAGTTTGTGATAGGAACACTGTTTATGGGGTCATAACTCACAGTTGTTGGACATGGCAGGCTTGGCAAGCTGTATGGTCTCTGATGCAAGCTGTTGCATGTCGTTATTCTCGCGTTGCTTCTCTCAGTAGCACCAAAGTAAGCTCTGACAGATTAACTGTGTTTACAGAGTGGTAGCTGGCCTACGTACAGTCTGTTTTACCACTGGAGGAAGGAAGTAGTGGCTTGGCCTCTACTCAGCTGTTTCTTTGCCAAACTCTGCTTCTTCCACTGTTATTGGCACAGTTTTTCTGCGTTCCTGCCAAAAACCTAGGAGGAGGGAAAGAGCAGTGATTTCATGTTCTGGACACGTGCCATGTGGGAATCCCGGCTTACATGAACGTGACGCTTTCCCTTTGGAGCTGTAGTCAAGACCCTTTTTGTTCCAGTAGATAAAAATTATTTGTGATCAAATGCTTCAGCCATGTGCTGTTTTTCCCCACCGTTCTGGTCTCTTTTTTTCCGACGTTCACTGCATAAATCTTCTCTCAAATTGTGAAGTTGTGCAAATGATCACAAAATTGCATCACTGCCTAGTAAGCACTTAGCAAGATCATTCATCTCTCTTGAACCCACACAAGAGTGCTTTATACTGATAAAACTGGGTTAATGTAAGATCATGATGATAAGACATGTTCTAGCTATTGGAGCCAGTACTCTTCCACAGCCTTCAGGTCCTGAGATTGGCATAAAACTCCAGTCATTTGAGCTGTAAATTGATAAGGCAAGCTAATATCAGACTCCCAAGGGAATTTGCTTGTGTCAGTTGTGCTCTGTGTTCAGACATTTCACTGAATTTTTTTAATTGCAGGATAGGACTCTGTTCCTTACAAAATAGAGACTTCCTTACAAAACAGAGAATGTCTTTTATCTAAGAATTTGATTGTAATAATTGTGACTCAAGTTCCTCATGATTTTATGAATTAAACATATATTGAACTGTTCTTCTACAGCTTGAAAAGACATTTCCCTGGGTGCACCTCTGTTGTGTCAATGTCTTGATGCTCCAAAGCTCTAAACAACCTGAAGTATCCGTTTCAAAAAGCCACTAAAGTACAAACGTTTTTTAAATTTGCATCTACTCTATCTGACCTTTTGAAGTTTTGTAGTTTCCATGAAATAGAGCTAAGATAGACAATGTTCTCTTTTTTTTTTACATTTTTAATGGTGTTTAGAATTTGTTACAGTTAAGGATGTGCATATAAAGTCAGAATGGGAATCCCATTTCGTTCCAAATGTAGCCAATTCATTTATTATTTTTGGCCGGTCATTAGTGATGTAATAATGTATTGAAAATCATGATATTGCAATAAAATGAATTTCATTCATTATATTAGATGGAACTGAATTGTTTACAGTGTTAAACCAGTGCTATCAGCAACCCAGTTCCCCACAGTCATGTTCTATGTCACCCTCCCCCTGCTTTATTACTCTAGTTTCATTTGTACATTGAGTGAGCTACAGCTGAATGCAGTCAACAGTTGATACAATTATTGTTTTCTATATTGAGAAAATTAGAGCTTGTGTATCGAATCTGCTACTGAGTGCATGGTTACACTACCAGTTGTTTGTCAAATTTCAATGAATTCAATAATATTTATGTTGCAACTTTACAACATTTTATAGAGAGTTTATAGAGAGCACTGGAATTCTGTTTTTTCAAAAACAGTTGCAAACTGTTCTTTCAAGAAACTGGAATCAGAATTAGCCATCAAAATTCACGATAAGTTCACTCATCTCTCCTTTATATCTGAATACATTGACACGATGGACAGTCGTCAGCTGTAAATCTACTCCTTTCATTCCACATGTCTATAAGCGTACCATGTTTTCTCACAGAGCACACTAGCCCTAAGGCCTTCGTCAGACATCTTGAGCGACCACTGTCCGAGTCATTACAGTCAGCAAAGTAGATTAGGAAAGCTCATACTGTCTTAACCTAGTAGTGGGTAGACCTTTTTCCCCCCAAAACAAGTCTAGGAGAATTCTGGAAGTCATTTTTTGTTGTTTAACAGTGACTTGTTTTGCTACAAATAACCAAATATACTTTTATTCCCCAAAATAGCGTAAAGCAAGGCTCATTAGGTAAACCTGTTATTACTGCTTTCTTTTTTGAACACACTGTTTGTAAATTGCTTACAAACACGTCAAACTCTCTGCAGCATGGTGTGTTTTTCCCCAGCCTTTTTCATATAGCCTTCCTGCAGTTTTAAACTCACTGTGTCTGTGGTGTGGGTGTGTATATGATAGCCTACTATGCTAGAAAAACATCAAAGCTTGCCATTTGTGCTGTTTGTGATGCGTCCCAATTTAAGTTTTACTCTCTCGCAAGTTCGGTGCTCATACCTTTAAAAATAATTTTCTGTGGTAAACTGGGCGAACAGAGATGCCATCTACTATCTTAATCTAATGTATCAGAGATGTTAAATAAAGAACCGGCATTTTGGAAACTAAATTCTTCAAATGAATCAGACAGAACAGCAAGGGTAACACCTTAGGCATTGTTCTGAACATTTTTTTCTTCAAGATAGATAGCACAGAGAGGCATTAGACTGACATGACAGCTGCAGTACATCAGCTGCATTTTTTTAAATCCATGTCAGTTATTTGAATCTAGTATTTGCAGTGAAGACCTCCGAATAAATCTAACAAGGATAATTTTAGAAAACCCCATTTTTATTTTATTTACGTCTTATGATTTCCAAATGATTATAGCACCGTTTTGGCGGGTTACAGAGTTGAAAAACTTGCTGAACTGAAATTTGAAATGTTTTTACCTCAGTCACACTCACTGTGCCCTCTTTTACTGATTGGCTATCGAGTAGGAAAGGGAAAAATAAGAATGTACTTCAGCAGGACCAGCTACTTGGTTGCAAACATTAAAACGTTCTTGATTCTTAAACGTTTGGGGGTGATTAATAGGATGATATTTTATCGTCATATTGTATGTTTTTCTGGCAGAAGTCAGATTTTTCAGAGATCCAGTGGAGTAGAGGGACATAGAGAAGGAACTCGGTTATGTAACTGAACTGCTTCCTAAAGCACAGTTTCAGTAATGAAATAGTGGAACTGATCTTTGATAAAACAAAGCACAGTTTTTGTTATTGAAATCACGCATGAGACTTTTTCCACTGTTTTTATGTTTGATTTTAATGCTCGCTCCCTATTAGCCAGACACTAAGGAGTCTTTGATTTGTGTGAGATGGGAGGGTTGCCTTGACAAACAGCAGGTTTCTGCACTTTATCACCATACCACATAGAGAGGCTGGAAGCAAAACAAATTTGGATTTGTGAAATACATCTTTAATATTTAACATATCAGTAGTTACTCTACATTTTGTATTACAGATCTTAAATCCTGCCTCAGGTTCAACTCAACTTCTTGTTCTTTCGAGCATGTGGGCTCATCAGGTTACAATACTTCAGCATTTATGAAGCTCTCATGTGGACGTTGATCTTGCTCATGATTTATAAACGCCTGCCCTTATTTTTTTTTTCCCCTGACAGGATACGTGTGGTTGAAATAGACTCTGGACTATACAGTTTTTATTTCACCATGTCAGCAGACTGCAATAGTGAAAAATATTTTGGAGTAGAAATGATTGTTCAGCATAGGGGTTGGTGATATCAAACATCAAAATACTTTGTGATTTTTTTTTTTCTTCATGACACACAACATGCATGTTAGAACTGACAAAAAGCGCCAGTAGTGCCATGCTTTAAAAAATGAACAATAAATTCATGTACTGTTCTTTTATTTTCTCTTAGTGATGAAACATGCAGTTTGTTGCTGTTTCTTAAGTATTTATGCCCATAATATGCTCAGAAACACATTCATTATCATGAATTATCATTATCATTATCATTTTTTGCCCATACTTTAATTCACATTTATATTTACTTGCCAAGCTTTTCTTTTTCTTTAAGGCAGAGACCGAGGTCATGGCAGTTCTGAGGAGAATAAGGAGACCTCTGTAAATGAGCTTATTGGAGGTATTCCCTTCTTTGCTTGCCTCGACACATTAATCAGATTGGCCTTTCCTTCTGGCAGACTGTGGACAACACAGTGCTTGACTTTAGTGTGTGACAGTCAGTTGCTGTATGACTAATCTTTACGGTGTTAACATATTCAGCAGAGGTTATTTTACTTTCCATTGAGGTAATGCTTGTAGGAATGTAAATGGCTACTATATGATTTCCACCAGCTCACTGCTGAATGGATCTTTTTCACTGTGGCGCATGCAGCTTTGGTTGCTGTGTACTCTGCTGTTACAGTTTCTCACTTTGTCTTGCTAGTGTCATGTTACTCCATTCAAATGTGTGGTGAAAGCCTGCAACATTACATCCTGTCTTTGAAAGAGGGCGGAGTGGTGTAAACAACAAACAATTCACAAGGCTGTAATTTAGCAACCAGTTACGTTCTGTTTCTCGTCCAGATCAGATCCAGTTAAAATTGACCTAGGCATTTTATTTTGTCTTCATGATGGAGCATTTCTGGAACATTTTTGCCTGGTCAGAGTTTCTTCAGTTCGTGCTAAAATTCAAGAAGTAAAGAAGGAATAATGGCAATAAAATGCAAACTTGCAAAGGTTTGATAAGAAAGACATTATAGACTTATCTATAAAAACTAAAACACAGTCAACTCTGATAAGAGTATGCCACTCAGTGCCAGAAACCACATAACCAAGTCTATTTTTGATTGCAGTTTGCATGCTTACATTGGTTAACTAAAGAAGCTACAGGCACCAGACATGTCACAGCTGATCAACCACATTTAGTGTAAGGGGAAATTAGGTGTTTCGCCCATTCCTGTTTATTCAGGGCCCTGGCATGTTCTTTTGATTAGATGTGCCATGACAAGTCGCTTATAAGCCGTAGCACAGCTGGGGATGTGGATGTGGGTCTCTTTATCTGGGTGGAATTAGACCCTTACTGCTTTTCTTATCATTCGTCCTGTTTGCTCAGACCTTGCAATCTTTGCCACTCCTCCCTCAACCCCTGACATGCCCCCCCCCCTCCCCCGCCTCCATGCCATAACTGTTGCAGTGGGGGGAGAGTAGGATTAGCCTATAAAACTGTCTCTAACCTCCTAGGAATTCTGTGGGGCTTCCATTACCCAAGCTGTTATATAGTATCAAGCTGTGGTAAACTAGACTTTGTAGTTTGAAGGTGGTGTGAAATTTCCATCTGTTGAAAGGTTTCCTAGAGGACGTTGTTTTTCTGTCAGTGTCACGTTTGATATTCTCTAGTCTGTCAAAGGAAATTGCGTTGCTTAAAAAGACTTCCTGCCGCACATTTTTTTTAGTCACAGTCTTGTAAGTGTGTAGAATTACATGTGAATTATGAAATATTCACTTCTATTGCATGTGTGCTGTTGCCAGAATTGCAAAGTGAATTAATGTTTTGAAAAGTTCTGCCATAATCATGTAATCCATTCGGTAACTTGATTCATTTTAAAGGTGTCATATCTCCCAGCAATGCATGAATTCAAAGTGTGCGTGTGTGCATGTGTGCGTGTATGTGTGTGTATATAAGAGGTAATCTTATATATATATATATATATATATATATATATATATGTATATATATGTGTATATATATATATATATGTATATGTATATATGTATGTATTAGACCTCAGTGTAATCTTGGAATTAATCTAGATTAAAATGGCGCTTTTGAATTCTGCCGAAGGTCTGAAGCCAACCCCCCAAAAAAAAAAGAATCCCAATGCCTATTTTTGTAGTGTAAAAAAGAAATATG
>JBBPDB010000039.1:12871467-12889902 GCA_037974465.1 Brachypetersius altus
AAAATGGCTCATTTGAATTCTGCCGAAAGTCTGAAGCCCCCCCAAAAAATTATCCCAATGCCTATTTTTATAGTGTAAACTATAAATATGCCTCCAAATGTTCTCCCAGATCACTTGAACTCAGTTTAATACATTACCCTTAAAGAAAATGTAAATATAAACCCGATGTTTAAATACGGAAAAGTCAGGAACGAGAGAGAGACAGAGAGAGACAGAGAGAGACAGAGAGAAAGAGTAAGGGAGAGAGAGAGGGGGAGAGAGAGATGATCCGCACGCTCTGGAAAAGTCACGAACATAAGAGAGAGCGGTAGAGAGAGCGAGACAGGTTTAAAACGGGCATGATCCGGAAAAGTCACGAACGAGAGAGAGCCAGAGAGAGAGACAGACAGACAGAGAGAGAGAGTAAATCCGCGCTAAAATATCAAGGTGAAAGTCATCATAGCTTGAGTAGTGTAGACCCAGCTCCCAACCTAACTTTGTGAATAGATTAACGGCGATATTTTTTTTATCGCGCAATACAAGTCTCACATTAAAGCAGCATGTTAACGCCGATTACAGCCCACCACTAATATATATGTATGTACTGCTGTACTCCGAGGCTGAAGGTTTGAAAGTAGCCAATCTTAGAATGTTATTTATTTCCTCTTGCTTCTGATTGGCTGCTGCGATGCACTTGTGGCAGCTGCAGACCAGAATTTCCCCCGTGGAGCTATCATGAGTCTTACTCTGGTTTTTAGTTTTGTTCTTCTTAAGGCCCTGTATTTTTATTACTGTAAATTAAATTAAAAGAGGCTGTTGAGCTCAGTCACTGTCCAGTGTCTGCTTTAACCGGCAGGTCGCTACTAAGCCCCTGAATAAGATGTGCTGCTCAATTAACAGTAAATTATTGAACTGTAAAAATTATTGGTGATTACCCCTACATTTTACTGTATTTTTATTATAAAAAAGTTGCATACATTTTTTACTGCATTTACCTGCTTATACCAAAGAAAACAGTGCATACCAAAGAAAACATGTGTGCATGAATTACAGTATAGTCTATACAGGGGTAACATCTGTAATTACATTCTAGCACTGCAGTAGTTTAGTGTAAACTGTACAGTACAAATACAGGTTTACATTTATATTTACGTTAAGGGCAATGCATTAACTGAGTTTGTATGGGCATTAACAGAAAAGCCGATTAGTTGACGCTCCCCTGAGAGAAGTCGACAAATCGTGGGGGTTTTTTCCTCGCTCTGTGTGCGTGCTCTGATTGGCTTACACTGACACGTGTTCCTTGACTAAACAAATTATTATAGTCCCTTCATAAAAAGGGCAGTAATGCTGGTGCAAGGGGAATCTAAACACAAGACCCCAACAAGATGAGATACATGGCATCAGAGGTTGTAGGTGACAGGCACACATCACATGTGTGGAGGTACTTTACTCTAGACCACACAAACCGCACAATCAGTAACCTGCACAATCTGCAAGTCGGTGTTAAAAAAACAATGAAAGTACCAGCTTTCTGCACAGCCATCTGAAACTGCATCCGCTAGCAAACATGGGCTAGTTCCCACTTTCTGTTGTACACTTCAATTTACCAGAAATTTCAAGGTATCAGCCTTGTTTTGTGTAGTTTTTCTTTAATTAAAGTTGTTCCTTTAATAACATGTGTTCCTCCTCTGCATCTGTGATGACATCATCAAATGACTAGTCAACTCGACTTCAACTTTGTTGATGGATAAGTCGATCTGAAAAAAATCTGTGAAGTCGGTAATGCCCTGATATATAAATCCTATATCCTATACATAGCGGTTTCAGGATATATATATATATATATGCATATGCCGATAGATAGAAAGGAAATGAAACTATTGCTATAAAAAAGCAAGGTGCACTGTTTTTGAAAAGTTTAAAATTAAATCGTTTCACACATTATTCAGATTAGTGACAAATTTTCGGATGGTGACGGGCGTTCTCAAGAATCTGGTTAGGCCAAAATCAGATTTTCTATAAGGTATTGGAAGTGTTATCTAGAAGTACTGACAATTGTTATGATGTAGTCGGTAAAGCATATCCTGATATGACTGGTCACAATAAACATTTTATGTGCAAATAAAAGTGTATTTCATGTGAATTACAGTGTATGTTTCCTTTCAAAGTGTTCTTTGATGCAAGTGCTCAGTGGCAGTTTGGCAAGAAAGAAAAGGCATTTTCATCCTCAAGTTCTTTCACAACATTTTCACTGATGCATGTCTCCTCTGTCTCTTTATTTCTTTCTCAGACCCTATTAGAACTTGGTCTGTGTGTGGAGGAGGTCTTCCTCTAAAGCCTGCTGCAGTCTGTAGTGTTTGAGAAAGCCTTGTCTTCCATACAGACACAGTGGACCCTCAGGAAATTCCTTCGGTATCGATCAACGGATCAGGAATATTTATTAGTTTCTGTGAGTCCCATTGGGAATTTTTAAGTACACTCCTCAGACTCTTGCTGGTCTAGTTGGTGCCTGAATTGGTGTAAAGAGGAAGAAAGGAGGTGGTATCGCAGCACATCCAGTTTGCCTGGAAATGAAGCTGCAGGCAGTGATGGAGAACTTGCACAGGCAACAAAGGGCCAAGCTGCTCATGGAGTTGGAGCAGCAACAGCAGCAGCAGCAACAGCACCAGCAGGTGGGACATTTGCAGGACTCTTCCTCCACGGGAGAGGAGCTGAAGTCCCCCTCCGACACAGAGCGCGCACAGATGGCAGCACTAGCGGCAATGAGGGCCGTGGCGGCTGGACTACAAAGACATCCAACAGGCGACAGCCCGCTGTCTCAACACAGCAGTGTTGGGGATGAGGATGAAGATGAAGAAGAGGAAGGAGAAGAGCGGTACAAGGATGTGGTGGGGTCTGAGGAGGAGGAGCAAATGTAAGTTAGGTGATATGCCCCATTAAAAATGTACCATTTGCCCTATTGGATCTTGAAATGCATAGTTTTGTTTTTTTGTTTTATGAACAGAAAGCAGAAGTGGGATGAGGATGACTTTGAGGGAGAGATCGAGGAAGACTACGATGATGACCTAACTGATGAAAATCTGCAGACAGGTCATGGGGATGGAACCCCTGGCCGAGGAATCATGCTACTGCCCCATCGCCAGCTCCACCCTCACTCTCAGTTGCTGAAAGCCCGGCCAGGGTCTGAACCTGAACCCCGAGCCTCCAGCCTGGCCGCCCACCCATCACACAGCCATTTGCACGGCCAGGATCACGCAGACTGGACCTACGAGGAGCAGTTCAGACAGGTAGGCCTGTGTGCTAATGCTTACCTATGGTATGGATACAGAGATTCACTACAACTTGGGATAAACCACATTGGGGAAACTGCATAGAACCGGATGAAAGTTTACAACAGCTGCGATAGTAAAACTACAATCAGCGGTTGGTAAATAGTAGGGTCTTTAAGCGTAAAAGGCTACTATGGCATAGTGACAGAGGGTGTTCACTCAGTACTGTGATAGTTGTTGGTCCAGCAGCACATTAAAATTACTGCTAAACTAGCCATGAAATAATTAACTATTTTAAAATGAAACTGAGCTTAAAATTAAATGAATAGATGACTAGTTTGTCATAGCATGTCTTAAAGTTTTGTGACTGTTGTCATACTTTCTGGCTCTAATTTGCACTGATTCTCTTGCTCCCTGTCCTTGCAGAAACTCTTGTACTCATGCTGTGAAATTAAATCAGACTGCTAACTGGTGTCCATTCACAAAATGTTCCTCACAATGTCTGGAATAAATTGGATAGGATAACTTTCAAACCGATTTCATGTGATTATTTGATGTATAAATTAGATAAAGACATTCTGTCTTGATTTTATGCAGCTGATTTAGGAGGTCATGCTTTCATGCTCGATTAGAGAAACTAAAAGGGGCCTTTCATGCTGCATTTGCGTTTCTTATGGCCAAATGTGAACCCCCTGCAGGGTTATTTTTTAATTTTATTATAGAGAAGACAGACCAAGTCTGTGTTCTCCTTGATTAATAATGAAATTATGATTTGTGGACTGACATGCACTACTGAAATGCCGAATTATGCAATCTCTCTTGTTTGAAGGTCATGTTTTTTGAGGAATTTAAGGAATCTGCTCGGATTGTCAGAATAACTCTATGAAAAGATCTAGAAAATTGATCTTCTTGATGACTCTGCAGAGATTAGTTGCTGATTTGTATGATGACAATTAATATTCTGGAGTGTCCTAATCCTCTTCATGTGGTGCATATTTTTATGGATCATTTTAGGAATGCATGATGTAGGAAACATACTGGTGTCAACCAGGGCTACTGACACAACTGGGCTAGTAAGCCAGAGCCCTTCTCACTGTAGAAAACCTGGATTGAATTTTGGAGGCAAAAACTATGATCTAATCTTGTAGCAAATCTAGCCTAAAGGGTGCCTGTTTGCAGGCTGTCGTGTCCTGTTAGCTATGTAGTTCTTCCTGTGGTGGAATGTCGGAGTAGTTAGAGCTGGCTTTTAGATACTTGATCTTAAACAAAGTGATTGAAGTGTCCCTTTTTAAGCATTTTAGTTACTAAATAAAATTCCTGCTGCAAATCCTTAAAACAAATGAGAAGAGGAAAACTTTACTGGTCATGTCATGTGACGTAAAGTACATGCAAAGGATGACAGTTGTCTCTGTCCATATAGATTGAATGGTAAAGAACAACTGTTAAGCTCTAATCAAATGTTCTGTTTGTAGACAGATCGCCATATCATGCTATCACTAGAAAACGTGGATATTGGTGACAGTTAATCAAGGGTTGCAGTGCTCTGTCCGTTAAGATAATGTCACCATGTAGGCCTACTTATGTAATGTATGGTTGAAAACTTCCACTTCCCCTCCCCGGATCTTTCTTATAACACAAGACTGAAATTTTCATCGCAGAGACTGAGCTAGCTAACTTCAGGGACATGCTTTTAGATTTCCCTGAAGTTGCATTGAAGTGATGTTTGATGATTCAGATTTATTAAAGGTTCATGGAAGCAATGTGTTTGTTGGGAGAGTGTATTTTATTCTGGTCTACATTTGAAGGACATCGTCAATAGAATGTTTTTTGTATCTTGTGTTGTTTTGTTGGTTTTTTTTTGCAAAAACACCTCTTTGCAACCTGCAAGGAACAGTTGGCAAAACAGCTTGCACCAAGGATGAGAAAGATGAACATAAAGCTGATTTTGCCATGTATATTCAGTGTAACCCCACCCACTCACCCAGGCATTTTAAAAGTATGGGGAAAAACATTTAAATGCCTAAAGAGTCTCTGCATGGGGTAAAGGTTCTTTACAAGTTATAAGATCTGCTTGTTCAAACCAAGAACCAATCACCAAACCTTACTTTAAAAGGTGTTATTAAACAGATCACTGAACTGGGTGTCTGAACTGTTGACAAGCAGTGTATGTGTATGTGTGTGTGTGTGTATATGTATGGAAGATCTAGGGTTAATGCACTGCAGTTTATTTTGGGCAGGAGGGTGGAGGCGCTTTGGAATGTGCCTGAGGGAGAGTGATAATCTGTCCATTCTAGATGGAGACTCAAGCAGTACAGCAAAACATCTCTCTTATCCAACGTCAGTTGGAACCCCTCCCAAATGATCTCTGGCCCTGCGTGACAAAACGTAATATCTCAGGTGACAAATTGATATCAAATATGGCAGCTGACCCTGATCTTTCCCAAGATCTCTCTAAAGCAGGCCAGGTTACCTTTCACTGAGCTCGGGAAACCTCAGACAGTGAAGACTATCTGCTCACCCTTCTTATTTTTGATACGGCTATAATTAATCACACGTTAAGGCGTACTGCCAATTTGCTTCTGATAGAACTATCAGGCCTGGCCACATAGCCAAATGAAGAAAAGGATCTGATTTATTCCTTCGTATCAAAATATAGCAGCAGCTAATCATCAGTGCCAAGTAGACAGATTTGGCTGCTTGCAAGCCAAGTTTGTGGTTTTAATTGACAGTTAGATTACAGTCATAAGTGGATTTGGGTTTTGTTTTTTTGCGTTATTTTTAACCATCCCTGCTTATTGAAAAGATATTTGCAAATTATATATATATATATAAACATATATTTCATGGATTCCTGGAAACTAACCCCTAAAACGGCTTTTTCTTTTGTTTGACCTTCTTTTTTTTTTTGTCGTTTACACTGTCAGTTGGTCGTGGTCTCCTATTACACAAACTTCCTGAGGCAAACGAAAAGGCAGAAACAGGCTTTGATGTCTCATCTGTATTGTAAATGCACCCAGCAAACCAAATGCAACCCAGATGGACAGTAAAGGAGGCATGTCTTTAAAAATTCATTACACTCTATGGTGAGCCTCCCTTTGAAAGACTTTGTATTAAAGATTGATGCTTGTAGTGGACTGGTGAGGACAGTGGCTATTGAAACCACTGCACTGAATTGTAGAGAGAACTGTATTGAGTCATTGTCTTCATGTGCTGTGGAAAGTGCTGTTCTGAGAATTGCAGTTTATTGTTTTATTTGAGATTACTTAGTCACGTATAGTTTTAGGAACAAAGGTCCAGCAGATTGAACTCATGCATCTAGTGTGTAGTCTAGCAAATGATTTTTTTCTTTACATTTCTTTATTTGTGGTTTGTTTTTGCCATTGTCTTTACCCTTAACTTGATGATACATTATTTATGAGTTCAATTAATGAGGATTTTTCCATGTAGAGCCTTTCTTGTAGGTCACATTATTGCGTTCAGTGAAAACGAACCTCCTATTCCTTTATATTGTCCTTGGTATAATTGGATGCAGACATACAGGCTCACACTTGTGGTATTTTTCCTGTTGGAGTATTGCATCTGCTCTAATGGTTCACTTGTCATTCTGACATCATGTATCTGTTTTTAGGGATTAGTGCAAACGACTGTCTGCATGTGCTCATCCCATTCGGGCCTCATTCGCCGCAACAAACCTGAGCAGTGACCTTGTGCAGTGACCTAAATTGTTAAAGAGGACGTATTATGCAAAACTCACTTTTTGATAGGTATATGGGCTACAAAACATGTTCATGAAGTTCTTTGCACAAAATAACAAATAAAGAGATCTCATCAGCTTTATTCCTCACAGTTTCAGTCCCTTTTAAAACAAGCCTTTTCAGAACTCTTTCATGCCAATAAGCTGTTGCTGGCCACACACCACCCACCCTATGCTCCACCCACCCTATGCTCCACCCACCCCATGCTCCATCCACCCTTTACGCTGCTCATTTGACACATAAGATTCAAAACGAACAAGCCAGTTCATACGTAACTGAGAGAAACACAAAAGTCATTATTTGAAAGTACTTACATCTCCCATTTTGAAAGGGACCAAAACTGTATTCTTTACTAAACTGTTGAATCTTTTTATGTGAGAATGATTTTGTGAAAATAACTGTGAACATGTTTTATAGCCCAAAGACCTATTATAACTAAAGTGAGTTTTGCATAATATGTCCCCTGTAATTTGCAGTAACGGGATGTGTTTACGTGTGGCCTTTTTTTGGCATTTTTCACAGGCCTGTAATATTAAACCTATACACACAGAGCTACCAAAATAGTTTACTATAGCTGATAATATAGTGAATATTTTTTAGTTGCTTTGTTTTCATTGTGCCTTTTATTAAATGAATTCCATATTTTTTATATATTTTTATTGTGATTCATTATTTTATGAATTGAAGACTTTTACAGTGGAAATTATGCCTGTGTACAAACCTTTTTAAGGTGAGCTTGCTGATCCCTTTATTGTGTCATTTAAGGGTTAATGAGCATTGCTATGGCAATAACAAAATTGTGAACAAAACAGCGTGGAAAAGATCCATGTTTATTTTTCTTTTTTATGCTGAGCAGCAGTGAGTGATTAGTTGATCTGTGGACAAGCAGTGCTCACTACAGTGAGTAATCACTTTCTGGCAGAGGAGTCAAAAGTTGGAAGCCGTTAAGGACTTTGCAAGCAGCAAAAACTATGTCAGCCTGCTGGCAGAGGCATGTGTAGTCTCAGGACTCTGGAAGCTGGCAGCCTCTCAATATTGAGCAGAAGGAGGGGGAAGCACTGGAACGTAAACAGAAGTTTCCTAAAGGCTTAGCAAAGCACTTTTCCTCTCCCAGTCGCTCTTTTGCACCTCAGGCACCTTTTTCAATCTGTTCCTTTTTTTTTAGTCTTCACATTGTACTATGTGACAACGTGTGTTTTACAATGTGTAAATAAGTGTAGAGACTCTAGCTCTCTCAAAAATCTTAATAAAGGGTCATGTTTTCATGCTTGCAGAGACCACGTTTATTGTAGGGGATATCAAGTATTTATGACAACCAACAAAAACTTCCAACCAAACAACCAACAAAAATTGATCTGCGGTAGTTTATATATGTAAAAACAATTGTTGGTATTGTCATATTTGTGAAATTTTCTTCTGCAGTTACTGAACACAAATACACAATCATTCAAAGCATTTGGAAAAACTCTGTTAAGCACATTCTTAAACCAGTGCTCACCTTTCACTTATACTGTACATGCCCAACAAGCATTTATCCTTAGAACGATTGACGGGGTGTGGTGTCATCTAAAGAGAAGCGGACAAACCAAGGGTTGACAGAGGTTAAATGTATGTCTGTGCTGTTATTGATTGGGCTGTAAGAGCCACGTGAGCTGAGCATTGGCATATAAGGGGATGCTGTGACATTTTATGTAGGCTGCAGGAGGAGCCACAGTAGGCAGTGGGTCAGCAATTGCTACAATGTGAGAAATACAAAAACAAACCCAGCTGGCACTGGAGAGCTTGTCACTCCTCCAGATATAACATCGCTAACACCACCCCCACTATCACCTTCTTCCTCTCACCTCTCTTCCTCTTCTGCCAGTCAACGAGCCTAATACGTTACATTATGTACATATATATATAGCAGCACGTACATATATATAGCAGCAACATATCTGCTGATGTTTCTTACCTCTGTACTGCAGTATGCTAAGAGCAATTGAATTTTAAGAATCTTTGCTATGAGTTACTTGTAAAACTTGTATTTAGTCGTAGTGCTATATTGTAACTGTGTTGTAACTTATAGGCTCTGTCTGGTATATTTCTGGTACTAGTGTATTTCCACTGTATATGGTTGGAATGACAAAGTTCTTTATTGTAGGTTGTATTGTAAAGCAGCAACCATTTTTTATTGTATGTGCGGAGCTCTGCGAAAAGGGAACTGAAACATGGACGATTGGTGTTTTATTTTTCTTGTTATTTTCAACACATCTAAAGATGTTTGCCTGTTGGCAGTTACAAGACATCTGATGCTCCATTTGCATGTTGGTCAGTGAGTAAAACCCAAAGCTAAAACTACCCGTTCTAAAACGGAAAAATCGGCCTGTAGAAGCCAATGACGAGGAAACAGTGGATCTCTCTGAGTGCAGGAAATCTCGCTTTGCAGGCCATGCAAATGCATTCACTTAACATGAAAAGCGGGAGCTGTGCCAACTTGTGGATTCTTTTGTGTTTGCTTTGGCCCTTTGTCCCTTATCAGCTTGATTGGAATTTGATGGAGGTGGAGGAATTCAGTCAGGGCACAACAGGCCCCAGTATGCATACTCTTTGCTCCCATTCCCATACTACACTGTCCTGCTCTCCTTTTAGAACAGAACGGAATACATTTAGTTTTGTGCCGAAGGGCAATTCATTACTGGTGGGCAGTCAATGGACAAACATAAAAACATTGCATTGAAAGAGAATTTAAATCAATGTCCACATAACTGGAAAGAGAAGGATCATTGACCAACCTAAACATTGCCTTCTGTCAGGCAACTGACACCCAGGGCAGCAATAATGGAGACTAGTTAAACCTGTACATATTCATCTAATGGGGGGAGGAACACAAAGCTGTGTGTACTGCAATGAAAAATTTCATTTCCTGATGTGTAGGGAAATAAACATGACTCAGTTCACGCATGACTTGAGATTGCTAAATTCAAAAGTAATTTGAATTATTAAGTTTCAGGTTTCGCTCTGCTGAAGGGCGATACAAAATAACATTTCATTTTGCAGGTGTTCATCATAACGTTGTCTCGATTGCTGACTTGGTTATAGAAGCCAACACCTTTGTTTTCCCACAATACCCCTTCCTTTTATCATAGAGAAGTCTTAGGCCCACCCTACATTCAGCCATGGTGCTCTAATAACACCCTTTCATTATCTGTTCTGGGGCAAAATCTTCTCCGTTCCACTGAAACTGGCCGGTTGTTTCCTACCCTTCCATCCGTGCCCCCCTCCCCCCCGGCAAGTCTCGGAGACGATTAGCAGGTGTGAAATGCCGTTACAGGGTTTCAGGGCCAGTGGTTCATATTTCACCCCAAGCGTAATGTCGGGTGTCCATAATGGATCACTGGATCCCACTTGTTGGAACATACATGGTTCAATGAAAATTCGTATACAAAGCAGTATAAAATTAAATAGTCTGAAAGGCTGAAACTAACAAATATTTTGATAATAGATTGATCTGTTATTCGTTCAGATCAAGTAGGTTTTATTTATCATTTCTGCCATAAACAATGTTCCTCCAGGACCATGGTGCAACACAAGAACAGAACACAAGACCGCAAGTGCAAAGAGGACAAAGAGCTCAAAAAAGAACACGAGCTATAATACAACAAGACTTCAGTACGAACATTGTTCAGTTAACAGTCAATCAAATAAAGTTTATTTGAATTTCTATTGTTTTGTCCAAAAAACTAAATATGATTCCAGATTGACAATATTAACACAGCAAACCTGAATGTATGCAAAAAAATCTTTAAAAAAAATATATTGTGCGCAAAACATGCATTTTTAGATTTCTTGAACATTAACAACATGCCATGGATTGTGGAAGTAGATTGAACCTGCACACTCTTTTTCTTTTTATATTAATCAGTTAATATTGAAGTAAATTTGACTTTAACAGACCATTGAATCTGGATCATGAACAAACACCATTTATTAGATAGACATGGTCTGTCTGCTGTTAGACAAACTATTCCTCACTTCAAATCATGGGTCTAAACTTTAATTAATGAAGCGATGCACCCTGCTGTTAATGAAGCGATGTACCCTGCTGCATAGGTCGTGTTTTCATTTTAGGTGTTCTCTTGTTACCGTGATGCTCTTTGTTTTTTGCTGCTACCACACGTTATGCCCAGTTTTAATGTGAAGTGATCCCTTAATATAGTACTTATCGAACTATAAGTTTTCTCAGCCTTTCATTCTTCTGAGCTGCTTAAACTGATGTCTCAATTTTTATGACGTAACCAGTGATGTAACAGGTTCTACAACACAGGGTCCAACAACACAGTCCGTTATTAAATTTGTTTCTATGATCCGATTTAATAGATTGTTGTTGCAGTCCTAATCAGTATAGATTCAAATGTACAGTTATTGACAAATGTAATTTCTACAAGCACCTGAAATGTAATCAGTCAACAACTGATTTGAACTCCAGCTCTGAGGCTTTTTTAGTGACTATATAGGCAAAACATGTACAAAATTCAGGATGGGATACAGAATTCAGGATGGGTGCCCTGTTAGCATTTGGATTTGTCCTTGTTTTGTATGTCTGTGCATACATTCATAGGTAACATGACAGATTTATATTCTAATGTGGTGTATTCACTAGATATAATACAATACATTCTCGTGGGTGGTTCAGTTTTGTGCAGACTGCCTAATTTGTGTCTGTTTATATGAATACGTTATGTTACTCTGGCAGATAAATAGGCTTGTTTATTGTGCAGAGGTAGGGGGTTGGGGTTGTGTATGCTGTCGGGCTCCATTTTCTCTTTCTGCAAGACAATAAGTGTTGACAAGCCTTTCCTGCACTATATAGATGACGGTGCTCTTCAGATTGGTTGCTAAACCATGCAGCACATTTCTTTCATCCTTTCATTCACACAACTAGACTCCAAAGGCTTTAAATCAACCTCTGAATCCACAATCATGTTCAATATGGGCTCTGCTGTGTTCCTCTGTCAGTGGCATAAAGACCTGTTACCATCTGTGATCAGATGAATTGAAACCACATTCATAAGCCAGTGTTGAAAATCTAGCTGTAGTTTTTTGATGGACCAGTACAGCAGTTTAAATGGGGTTATTTTGTAACATCCTCCTTTTTTCCGGGGATGGGGGTTGCATTTTGCTGGATAGAACGATAAATGTAGTGTGTCTGGCACCCAGTTTACGAACTGTATATTTTTAGTACTGAATATGAGGATTTCGCAATAACATGCCTTCGCTGGTGAGGACTGATGAAAAACGGCGATGCCTGGTCTCCATTGGTGCAGTGGTCAAGAATGCTGTTAAAAGGAAGGTCTGTTTGGAAATTAGAGGAAGGCGGCACTGATGGAATTCCATTAGTAACCAAGAGAGAAAGATGGAAAGCAACCATTTGTGAGATTTATGGTATGGTGCTCCTTAAATATGCATGCATCCTGTAATTAAGACTTCACTGCATTGCTGCCCATCCCCCGATTACTCATTTGACAGCCCCCAACCACCACAACACACTTCTGAGACTACTTCACCCAGCTACTATCAGACATGAAGCCTTGTTTTGTTCCCCAGAGGTATAATAATTAACCTCTTCTATCGCACCCTAGATAGAAAATAGTGACTGTGTGTGTATTATAGTGGCTTAATGGGCAAGGCATAAGCTGCTGGCATGTTCCTTTCTTTTAGTTGATGATGATATCATTATGATTCCTTTAGTGTTTTTTTTTTTTTTTGTTTTTTTTTTCTCTCTGCCCGCATCTCAGGAGTATGTTGATTCATACCGGATCTTCCGGATGTTTGACCTTTTCAGTAGTTTGTATCATTGTTTTGTCATTGTAGGCTCATTTAAAATCAGATATGTTGCTTTAGATCTTTGCTGCTTTCAGCATGACTGATCCACTCTGCTGTGTGCCTACAGCTGATTCAGAGTGGACTGAGGAATTGCGTTATATTTTGCTTTATCAAAAAGTGTGATTGAACTAAATGTACAGAAGAACTGCACTTTGGGTCTGTGTGTGACGCAGTTGTGCTCCTGAGAGTTACCCGAATTTTCATACCAAGCGTTGTATCACTAATGATCAAAAATAAGACGGGGCTTAGAGAAAAAAAACACCTGAAACCACATGTCACTGTCTGAGCACTCTCTGTTTGCTAGACTAACCACAGAAAAATGTTCTGTACATTACTCTACAGCTTAGTGTAATTCACTTCTCTTTTCTTGTCAACAGCATTTTTTTAAAACGAGAAGGAAAAAAGTGTGGTGATATGTAACCGTGATTGTGATATTATTGTATGTTCCAGCAAGCAATTTTTATGTATGCAGTGTTATTCACAGCTTTTCCAGTTGCACCTGAAGTCTTCATTGTCTATCTTTTGTCTTCTCACACTGCAGCTTTATGAACTGGACAATGATCCGAAGCGCAAAGAGTTCCTGGACGATTTGTTCAGCTTTATGCAGAAGAGAGGTACGTCATCGTGCTTGATGAAAGCGGCGGTTCTAGACATGCCATTTACAATTACTCCCCCATGCACAATGTATTAAATTTCACGTTGTCAGGGTACTCATTCGTGAATGTACTACATGAAAGCTTAAAAAAAAAATCTAATCTGAAGATTATTTAGCACAATTTGAATATTTAGCACCGACACCTACGAGTAGTCTTGTGTGCATTGAGAGAGATGTTGCTTTTTATACCCGTATTGTTCTCTTCCTGTGACGCACAAGCACACGGCTCGGGTTTCAGCCCCATAGAATGCCATTTATTTGTTAGATGACTGCTTTATGGATGCTGACATTTTTACTGTTTTTATAGTGTGCTAAACTGAATCTATGGCTTAGAAAGCAATAGAAAAAAATAGTGTGTGTGTGTGAACATGAACACATGTAATTTGGCCTTGGGGCTATCCAGCCTTTATCACAGGTTATTTCTGATCTGTATGCCTCACCATATAGCACTTCACACAAATGTCTCATACAAACTGATATGACTGATATGCAGTTTATGCTAGTAAATGTTTTATTTGAGAAAGAAGAAAAGTTTCTTTCAGGCAAAATAAAGGACATTAATGCTAATTTTGACTAATACTGCCCCCTATAGATAAGAAATCTCCCAAGATGAGTAGAATCCCTTAGGAAGGAATTGCAAAAATATAATTCACAGTTTATGCAATATAGGTAGCCAGGACAAGTGTAATATGTGAAGTTTGTTTCTTTGCTTTTACTGAGTCATTTACTATGTAATTTTATGTCTCTCAGGGACCCCTGTGAACAGAATTCCAATCATGGCCAAGCAGGTGCTGGATTTGTACATGCTGTACCAGCTGGTGACAGAAAAGGGGGGGTTGGTCGAGGTCATTAATAAGAAGCTATGGAGGGAGATCACCAAAGGCCTGAACCTGCCCACCTCAATCACCAGTGCTGCCTTTACTCTCAGGACACAGTGAGTGCCACTTACTCTGCAAGCTTTCTGTAGGACCAGATCATTTACTCTTGGTCAGATACTCGGCTTACACCTGAGGCACAACCAGAGGTCACGGTTATGGTTATGTTTTTAGTGCCCCAGTGAATGTGCTTTAATATCAAGTGTTCACATCCTGCTCTGATATTTACATTAAAAATACTGGCTTTGACTGTTTTTACTTTCCACAAAATACTTCTCCACTGCATACACTGAAAGCACTTGTTAACATATAAAAATGTTCCTGACAAGCATTTAAGTCACCTTTTAAACAGCGATGTTTCGTTTCATTTTTTAAAATTAATTTAATATGTCCTACCAAACTTAAACAAAAGGGAGAACATATTATACTTGGTCATGTATTTTAATTATTTAATATTACATTTCTATGAAATGTGTAAATATATAGGATGTGAACCTCTAGGAAGTTCAAAGTGGAGTCGGGTGTTTTTAATTAATAGGATGACAGTCAGGTGTGAGTACCATGTATTATTAAAAACTGTGGTCCACACATGTTTGCTGAACTCTATAGCGATGTGTGCAAAGGAGATTTCTGCGGAAATCTCTAAAGAATTTCTATTTTTCAAAGCCACTGTCAGACAGATTTGGGGAATTAGGGAATTTCAAGACTGTTCTTAGAAGTAATTACCCTTCTTAGAAGTAATTGACCAACTACAAGAGAACGCGTACTATAGTCCACTGTCTCACAAAGGAACCTGGGTAACTTTTGATTACTGCCCATCTACAGAGTGCGCAAGCCAGAAGGCTAATGGAAAAATGTTTCCTGGAGAGCAAAGGTTCCCATACTTTTGCTGCTCACAGACATGTAATATTGCTTCATTTTCCTCAGTAAATAAATAGCCAAGTATAATTTTTTTGTCTTATATGTTAAATTGGGTTTCCATTATGAACTTTACCTATTTCCCCCATTGTGTTTTTTTAAACCGAATGTTCTCAATCCACTTTCTTTAGATACATGAAGTATCTTTACCCATATGAATGTGAAAAACGTGGTCTGAGCAACCCTAATGAGCTCCAGGCCGCCATAGACAGTAATCGCCGCGAGGGACGTCGGCAGGGCGGTTCCCTGTTCATCTACTCCCCCAACGGGACGCCCACCATGCTGTCCTCTACAAAGCTTTCCATGTCGAGCATGGGCCTTTCAATGGCCACTAATGGGGCCTCACTCTCCTCTTTGCAGAAAGTCAAGAAGGGTAAGACCACACTTTGGTTTTATTTAGATTTGTATGTGGTCCTTTATGCTGTTTGAAATATTTCCGCAACAAGCGAAGACCTCTGAGTCAGAGGTCTGTTGGATCCCTTGTTGTAATGATTTCACTTAACCTTCAAAAGGGGCAGTTCCAACAGGGTTTTATTTTATTCAAGTCAAGCTGAAATCAAAGTAAAATTGGTTCATTTTAGTTTGACCTTAGTTTATGTCTCTGGTTCTAATATAAACAGTTCACTATATCAGTTCCTGTTTTCTTGGAATCTTGAATCAAGTGTACTGACACTTCTGAATATAGTTATCACCATGTACTGTTGGGTGGAGTAAATTTTATGAGGTTCACCAAACCCACCTGTTATCAAGCAACAGCTCTTGGGTAGCTCAGAACCCCTCCCTGGTAACATTTTTCACTCTGACATTTATCATGGTGTGGAAGTAAAATGGGTTTTCATTCCTGTTTGCTCTACTAATGTGTGATGTTTTAGCAGGTGCTCTGATAAGACAGTAAAATATGTCATAATTCTGGATATGTCATATATGTCATCATTCTGCCCTGATGCTGTCCTTTATCTGACTGCTTTTTTCTCTTTTCTGTTCTTCTCCTTGTTTTGGTTTCCTTTTCTCATCTAGAAGATGACAGCGGCCATTCTCAGGCTGCTACGAGTAGCAGGCTGCCTGGGGCTCTGGCCACTCACTCTGTGGCTGCAGCTCAAGCAGCAGCTGTGCAGGCTGCAGCGGCGCAGGCTGCCATGGCCGCTCAGGTAGTCGCACTGGAGCAGCTGCGGGACAAGCTGGAGGCTGGTGAACCACCAGAGAAGAAAATGGCCTTACCAGCGGAGGACCATCAGCGAATCCTTCAGAGAGCGCTTCAACAAAATCTTCTGGCAATGACGGCGCAGATGCCAATGAACATCCGTATCAACAGTCAAGGTAACTGTTTTTACAAACCTAGGCTTTATTGGGCCATAAGGAATAGAACTGCACGATGTACATGTTTTTTGATCATCATGATTTGATTTTACACTATAAACTCATCAAGTTTCTGAATGCACTCGAAAGAAGTGTGGTCAAACTGATTCCTGTTACCTAGAGATTGTTGAGCGTTTACCGTAAGGTAAAGGGGAATTCCGGTGGTTTTTGAGATTTCTTTGGAATTAAAATGGTTAATGGTTAAAATATATAAAATATATAAAATATATAAAAATCCACTTTGCTCTGTTCTAACTTGCCAACTCACAATTCTTTATAGCGGAGGTGATTCGAAAAGTTCAAGGGTTCTAAAAGCTACCTCACGGGAAGCTACTACATGAAATAGATTCACATACACTGCCTACTGCCTGAAACATTGCTTTACAGTAGTTTTGAGATTTGGGAAAAGTAGTTACCACAAAACTATTTTTTTCAGATTTTCCACCATTTCAACATTTCATATAAACACCCATAGGACTCTCAGATTCACTGCTCTTTATGGAGGGTGAAAAATGGCTAGATTTGCGTTGTAGTTCCAACCACAGTAAACAACTCATGTCATTGAGTCATTTCACATCAAAGCAGTTTGAATGACTTTGTTTACATCTCTGCTGTTGATTTATGCAGACATTGTTCCCCTTAAATGAAGCCATGAGGCACACAGCAGGTGAAGGGGAATCTGCAGCTACTTCCTTAGAAGTTTTGTGGTAAACTCTACCTGAAACGTTCACTCGTTTCTCCGAACAACATTCATTTTACAGTTATGTTGTACAATGAAACCAAAGATTTTCACACATTCATTCAGTAGTGGCAACTCTTATCAGTAAAGGGAGTTTCAAACCATTCATTTCATTTCCCTTTTTCTCATTATATGAATCATGAACGTGTGTGTCTACTCTTCATTCATGCCTTTTCATCTGTTTGTGCCTTCTCAGTCACAGTCCTGCATTTCCTAGTAAATCTGTTTGCTTGAAGTGATTTCTCACTGCAGTGTAAAGTTCTGTTTTTGAGGAGGACAGGGTGAAATTGTCCATGTAAGGAAATTACTTTTTATCATCAAAAACTAGTAGATAGTAAATCAGATGCTGACCCACTTCTCACCTGCTAAGGCTGTGTTCTGCACAGCAGTATGGGAAATCCCCACGATGACGAACAGTGGAACATCCTTTATTTGGTGTAAACCAAAACTGAGTGGTTAAAGTATTGGTGGTTTTATCTGACACATTTCATAGTAAAACGTGAGCAAATTAACAGTCTTATAAGGAGTTTTTTGCACTTGGAAATAAATAGCAAGATAACGCCCCCTGCTGCAACAGTGGGATTGTGTTCTAAATTATGATGTTATAAACCCTCTTAATATGTCCATGCTTACTTTGTGTGGGGTAATTTCAAAGCAAGTGAGCAGCATTATAATAGAATTTTGATAGAGTTTTACAGTTAGTAAAAATGTACATAATTTGACAGTGACGTTCGTTTTCTTCAATCTCAGATGCCAGACAGGACTCGGCCCTGAACCTCACCACGAACGGCATGAACAGCATCAGTATGTCTGTAGAACTCAATGGAGTTGTCTACACTGGTGAGTGACAGATTCCAGTTTCCAGTGAAAAAGTGTCTTAGTTAATCTGCTGTTGATTTTCAAGACATGTTTGGGCAGCTGGTAGCCTAGTGGTTAGGGCATTCGCTCTGCGACCAGAAAGTCCGGGTTCGATTCCCAAGACCGCTAGGCACTGCTGAGGTACCCTGAGCAAGGTACCGTCCCC